>JANAVB010025518.1:0-141909 GCA_029216955.1 Iris pallida
CAGAATTTTTTTTTTTATTTTTTTATTTTTTTTAACGGAATTCAAATTTGAAAGTTCGAATTTGAAATCCGCAGGGGATCAGGCCAGGCGCGCGACTCAAGGCGCGAGGCCCTAGGGAGGGTAGGTGGGCGCGGGGCCCTAGGAGGGTGGGTGGGGCGGGGCCCTAGGGAGGATGGGTGAGCGCGTGGGTCCCAAGGGGGGGTGCGGGGTCCAAAGCGCTGAACCGGAGCGCAGCAGGCGGCGCGAGGAGTTCGGCCCCCCGCCGGCGATGCGCACGGGGCGGAGGTCGGCGGGGAGGAGGGGCGCGGCCGAGGGGGGAAAGCGTAGAGAGGGGTGGGCCCGGCCACGACCTCAGGAGAGCGAGGGCCGGAAGATGGAGTCTCCGGCGGAGGAAGCCGGAGAAGGACGAAGGGGAGAGGCGGTGATGGCGGGAGTAGGGGCTCGTCCGCCGGCCCGCTAGGAAAGGCTCCGGAGAGCGTAACGGTGGGCGGACGGCGTGGTCGTCGACGCCGAAGACGACGAGGGCGTCGGGGAGGGGAGAGGCTCGCCGCAGATGCTGAGGAGGGCACCAAAGCGGTGGGAGAAACGCGCCATGGGCCACCGCGCGATGGCGGCGGAGATGCACGCCGCGGGTCCGTCGGCCACCGCCGAGGGGGACGACTGGACGGAGGGAAGGCTCGCCGAGGGCCACGTCGCGGAAGGCTGCGCCGCGGCCGCGGACGGCTGAGGGAGAGCCGGCGGGGCAGGACGGGAGGAGGCAGGAGGCGCTGCTGATCCGCCGGGGAGAGAGGGAAACGCGGGTGAGGGGGGGCCGCCGCGGGGGAGGCGGCGGCGGCCAAGGGGATCGGCGAGGGGAGACGCAGGCCACGAGAGCGGAGCCGCGAGGGGAGGCAACGCCGGGATGGAGGGTTCCTGCAAGTCGCGTCTCAGAGGGGGAGCGACCTGTGGGACCGTCGGCGACGACGGAGGACCAGTCGCCTGGCGCCTCGTCCCGGTGGCGCCGCCGGGTACGCCTGCGCCGGGGGAGAGGCTGGGAGGGGAGGAAGGGGAGGGAAAAATCGAACGACGGAGAGGCCGCCCGGCCAAGGGAACCCCGGCCAGCCAGGGTGTGCGGGGGAGGGGGAAAGGTTGGGGGAAAACCGCCAAGGGGAAAAAAGAAGCCCGACGATGCTTCCAGGCCATGGAGGCCGCTCGGCCTCCAGAGCCACCCGGTCACAAGGGTGGCGGGGGCCAACGCGATCAGAGGGGGAGCTCAGAGCTCCGGGCCCTTTCCCTTTCCCATACTCATATATATATATATATATATATATATATATATATATATATATATATATATATTATATATATATATGTAGGCGGGCTTAGCCCTTGTGGTTAAGTGGAGGGGCTCCCCTAGCGGTGGGCTAGGTTCGAGCCCCCTCTTCGTCCCGAGGTGGCTGGGCGGCCTTTGGCCGCGGCCTCGGGTGCGACCCCGTACCTACACCTTACCCCCCCCTGGCCCCCCCCCTCCCCCGGGTTACCCTCCCACCCCCGGACCCCCCCCCCCCGGGCCCCCCCAAAAAAAAAAAAAAAAAAAAAAAAAAAAAAAAAAAAAAAAAAAATATATATATATATATATATATATATATATATATATATATATATATATATTATATAAAAAAAAAAAAATATATATATATATATATATATATATATATATATATATATGGATATTGTTGTTGTATATATATATTATATATATATGGATATTGTTGTTGTATATATATATATATATATATATATATATATATATATATATATATATATATATATATATATATATATATATATATGGATATTGTTGTTGTATATTTATGTATGTATTTCAAATTCTACCTTGTACAAAATATTATTATGTAAAATTTCACAAGTTATTTTATTTTATAATTTTGTGACTTGCATATTTTACCACTTTAAAATATATTATTTATATTTAAATTTCTGTATTTTATTAATTATGACCAATTGATGTCCAAACCTAGAATAGATTTTTGGGCCCAATTGTGTCTAATACATTCAGAGTCTGTACAAGTCATATTGGACTTGATTCATGGCTTTGGGTTCTGTATCTGGACTTCAGTTCAATTTCGAATACATGGACAAAATAGTAAATAATTAATTAATTATTTTCCAGAAATTATTACTTGCTGTTTTTGAATTTTTATATATATTTTAATTACTGTAAAAATTTAGGAGAAATTGTATTTAAATACAATGTTAATTTATCTAATTTACTATAATTGTTTCAGCATTTAATAAGTATTTTGGTATTTTATAAAAATGGGAAAACAGAACTTATTTTCAGGATACGTACGTTTGCTGATTTTTAATAAATATTTATGAAGGTTTATAAATTCCAGAAAAATTAGTATAAATTTCTATAATTAACAAGGATCATTTTGGTACTTTATTTTATGTAAAATTGAGCTTTTTGTCTATCTCAAAAATTGTTGGAACATAATGTACAGTTTGATTTATTTATTGAATAGTTACGACTTGCAATGATTTGTGTCGTTTTGAGTTATTATAGTATTTGACCTCACTCCGCACTAGTGTAAAGGCCCTAGAAAGTTAGTTAGGATATTGTGTCACCCCATATTGGTCTCATATGCTAAAGTCATCATTTGGCTAGGTGTCCAGTCAGAAAGTCGTATCACACAACTAGTGTCTTAGTGTTTAACTTAGTATAAAAACTAAGTTTATGTGTTATTTCTATAGTGACGAGTCACCAGGCATCTATAGAATTTCTATTACTGCTTTGCTTTGCTAAAGGCAAGTACTTCTACAAACTTTACATACTGCTATAACAATAAACTGTGATTTTCAACCATGTTAAATGCTGATCCTTGGGGTAGCAAGTTAAAACTTTACATGTTGTATTACTTTCAGTCTCTACCATGTTTAGAACAGTTTTTATATCTCTCACATGTTTAAAAAACAGGTTAAGGGGAAATTATTAGTAGTGTACGTGATCATGACCCCCTTCTCTGTATGTATTTACCGCGCATGGTAACATTCTATATATAACTTTGCCGTATGTTCTGATCCCGCGTTTGTGTATGTATATACACCGATGCCGTTAGTACACGTATGTGTATTCCAGAAAAACTTGATATGTACCACTGTACATCCTATCTACCTATTGACCGATAACGTACATGCTACGATTTTAAACTTTTAAACAAATATATGTTGCCATTTATAAAAAGAACAAATTAAACCATGATATGCCATGATTCCAGTTTATTACACTTCTGTTCATGTTTCGTATATTTAGTTTTTTAGAATCAGTACTTGCTCTCGTCCTGACATGATAACGTTGTAGGTATACTTACTGAGGAGGAGTTGCTCTGCGATTCCTATTATGGAGTTGCTGCTGAGGACCAGACTTTATCTTACGAGGATGTACCGGTGAGGAAACTCGTCTAGTTTGCGTAGTTACTCGGGGTCCCGAGAGTAGTCATATTATTGGACTATGTATTTTGTGACTGGACCTGTATCCAGCTTTACATTTTGGACTTGTACTTGGAACTTACTATTATACGAGATGACTTTTGTGTTTGGAATATTTATGACTCTTTATTACATATAGAACTGTTAGCACATTTTAGTCTTATCTTGTTATCTTTAGAACAGCTTACTACGCTTTATCTCAAGCGTAGGCTGGACATGACTCGGCCCGGTCCAACAATTTAGGTAGCGGATCGTGACACAAACCGCCGCTTGGCCCGGCGCTCGGCCTCCTGAGTCAACCGCTCTGCATCCTCCACATGCGCGTGAGCCTGCCAGCCATCATCAAGCCTCTTCAGAGCACGCTCCAAGCCAGCAGAAGTTCGGGTGACCTTGTCAGCCTCCTGAACAATTAGCTCTTTATCTGTGCGGGAGGCCTCGAGCTCAGATTCCAAAAAAGTCAATTTCCTCTAGAGCTCGATGATCTGCTCCCTCGTATCGATTATCCTACGGGAGGCGGCCGCTTTTCGAACAATACAATCCTCTTCCCTACGGCTCAACTGATCGTACTGCAGAGACAGATTGTGGAGGTCCTTCATTATAATCGGCTTGGACGTATCCCGAGCAACCCTTACCTTCTCCATGGCAGTTATGAGGAAGGCACGCTCCTGATCTATTGCTGAAGACAGATCAACTTGCCGCAGTACTTGAAACTGGGCCACAAGCTGATCAGCCTCTAGCAATTTGGGCTCCAAAAGCTCAACTATCCCTGCCCCACCGGGGAGGGTTCTAAGGAGTTCAATTTGCCCACGGGCGCATTGATGGCCAAGGCAAAAGATGTCCCCCTCTCCACGGCAGCCTCAACCCCTCGCTTCAGGTGGCGGTAGAGACTGTCAACCACATCCTTTGAAGATTCATCCAGGACTTCTGAAGAAGACGGCGTCAAAGGAAGAGTAGCTGGCAATGTCGAAGAAGATGCACCAGAACTTGATACCCCTGCCACAAGGGAAACAAGTTCCGAACGAAAAGACGCTTGAATAGTGGCCAATTCCTCCTCCGCAGCCCGAAGGATCTGGAGACTCTGTAGGGCGGAAAGGTCGACCTCCGAAGCTAGATAAACAGAGGAGGGTGCAGGGACCATTTCTTCCCGCCCCGGCCGTTCTGCCATCTCCTCTCCCGAACTCGATTCAGCGGGAGGTCCTTCAATATAAGTTGGAGGGAGAGGAGGCACACTCTCTTCCACCAGATCCCCTCTGGTGAACTCTTTCTCGATAATGTCCGTGGTCGACAGTGAAGGAGGATATGTATGTCCGGAGCAACCATCAATCAGCTTAACCCGAAGGATGTGATGATAGAGCAAATGAACCTCCTGACTGGTCAAAATTTGACTTAGCTTACCAGGGGAGGGTTGCTGGGGCTGAGGTTCGCTCGCAGCCATCGTAGCCTCTTTACCAGCAACATCCGACCCAAATGCAGCTGGTTCATCTACCCCAGCCGCCCCGAAAGGAGATACAACTGGATCAGCGTCACCCGACTGAAGTTCAGCAGTATCGAGGATGGGTTCAGCAGAGCCCACGTCGCCCTGGGTTGGGACGTCAACAACTGGAGGAACCTCAGCCGTCGCTGAAAGAATCTCGGCGGCAAGAATTTCGGCACTCATATCTCTAATTAGAGTAGTTAGAGCCGGGTCGACCGCAGAGGCAACAGCCGGCTCTGGAAAGTCTCCTTCTCCTGACGCCTACAGAGAAAAGAAAAATGATACATAGTTCAGAAAAAAGAAGAGCTAAAGAAGAAGATGGTTGTAATTCAATTCACCTCCGAAACGGCGTCAACATCCTCGCGTCTCTCCTTAACGAGCAGCCCACGAGGCTTAACCATAGCCCATTTCACAGAGTAAGTTATGCCGCCATCAGGGGACTCACGCCTGCTTTGCTTGCGTGAAGGACCAGGCACAACAGGCGGCTGATCCGCCACCACCTCATCTGCAGGAGAGAGAGAGTTATCGGGATCATGCTCGTCATCCTCTTCGTCCGCGTTGGTAGACTCTGAGTCCGACACAGCAACCGTGTTCTCCCTCATCTTCCTCATCTTGGACCCCTTGGGCTTCTCCTCCAAGCCAGTACCAACAATGAAGCTTTTACTCGGGTCAAAATCAAAAGAAGGCTTGTTCACCATGACATGGTATAGAGCCGCCAAATACAAGATCTCCCCTGACTCTCCAGCATCAGGAACTGAGAAGCTGGTACGGGTGTAAACCGTGTTATAATAGTGTCAGGCCCTGATGCCGTCAAGGACGCTTCCTTCAAAACCCAAGCAAGAGCTGGGACTGTCCAAGAATAGCTAACTATACCTAAACTGTCGAGAGAACCTACTGGGCAAATAAGGCTCCAAGTAGACAGTATTGCGGTTGCGATATACCAGGTGGACAGGACGAATGTTGTGCAACCAAAGGAGCATCTTGTCGGATGAGAAGTGGAGAGGCCCAATACCATCAAGATGTACGTCGTCGACTTCTGCAGCAGTAAACTGAGGAACAGATATGAAAAAGGTGTATCTGTCCACCCTCGCCAACGCCATCCGACAGGCACGTATGGTCGTGCAATCCCAGGGAATACGGTGATACTGTAAGATGAAGGCATCATCAGCAGTTACGCCATCTTCAGGGCCAGACCTCATCAAAGATCGGCAATGCATCAACATCCACCCCATCAGATAATGATATGGCAGCTCAATGCGTTCAAAGTCCTTCGTCGTGTCACGGGCGATGACCTTGGACGAGAAAGTGCGAAGGCCACGATGTATGCTGCACACCATGGCCGGGAGAAGAGCTAATCTGGCCCCAAAGACCAGCTTCACAGCAAGGAGGATAAAGTTACGGCTGATTCTCTCAATAGAACCAGACCCTCCTGAAACTACGCAATTTCGTAGCCACAACATCAGGAATCCTGCCAGAAGAGCCTTCTCGAACAACTGCTGAGTGTCTTGATAAAAATATGAAAAAGAGTCAGATTGACTCCCGAACCTGTCACCGGTGGTTCTTACCCTTTTGGCGGTTGACACCTTATCCTGCACCTCCTCCCGAGTTCGAGGAATTCGGAGAGAAACTCGGCCTGAGGCACCGAGCTTAAAAAGGTAAGTAAGCCAGGCCTTTGTGTGAGGAAGGTTCCCTTCCGAGCTGTCGTTCTTTTTCTTCGACATCTGCTTGCATGTGCTGTGATGACACAGCAATTCCCGGTAGACGGCAACAAAGCCCGGGAACCTCTCCTCCAACTCCTCGAACTCTTTATTTGTGGGAGTGTACACTTCAAAGACTTCATTTCCCCAAGACAGCTTGGAGACTTAATGCATCTCATGGAGAGCAAGCCCCATCTCCCCTACTGGTGGAAAGAAGGTCCCTGTATGGCGGTTGTACATCTCCAGCAGAGCCATGAATAATTTCTTATTTATGGGCAAGCCGTAACAGGTGCCCCAAATAGCATGGTAGAGTCTGATCTCGTACAGGAGAGTCTCGTATTTTTGCGCGATCCACGTAGACAGGTTGGTCCACGAAGGGAGGGGGTTTATCCTATTCAGCAGCGACAACCGGCCAACGGGATAGGACCCCTTCCGAGCAAGCTGGTTCAGGAAAGTGTCAGCTTGAGAGAACTTGAAATTGGGACCCTGCACATTCAAGAAATTGCCCGGGGCCAACCCCATCACACAGCGGCTGACCGGTATCCTACCCGCGTGCACTGACCCCAAGTTATTGTTATAGTGAATTTTGCCCACAAACATTCCATTCCGGGTCGGAGTCAAGGAATCCTCCATCTTTCTGCCCATCGGCAGCATGTTGAACCACGACAGTGGAAAGTGACGCTCCATCTAAGGAATATGGATCGTCATCCCGTTGGAAGTAAAACTCCAACTCTCAGATATATCCAGAACTTGGGAGTTCTTTACAGTTAAGACATCCCCGAAGAGGAACGTAGGTTTCAGGTGTTCTCCCTCCAGCAGCCCCGAGTTCATCATCCCCAAGAGAAAGTAGAAGGACTGGTTTTAATGTCTCTCAGCCTCTCCACAGGTTCGTCTTTGGGAAGCTGGTTCACCATATACTCGACTAAGTGGTCGAACCTCACGCCCACAGCAGATTGGGCATGACCTATCAAGGGCTCTTCCGCAGGATTGACTGGCAAATTCATTGGAAAAAGGACAAAAGAAATAAGTTAGAAGATGGCCAGGGAAAACTGCTTAGTGTTTTCGAGCTTATGCGGCTCTGATTAGGCGGGTCCTTATGCGGCACAATTTAAAGGAGCTTATGCGACTCTATTTGAGGGGGCCTCGTGCGGCCCTGTTCAAATGAGCTTATGCGGCTCTGTTTAGCGTGGCCTCATGCGGCCCAGTTCAAATGAGCTTATGCGGCTCTGTTTAGCGGGTGCTCATGCGGCCCAATTTAAAAGAGGTTATGCGGCTCTGATTTGGTGGGGCCTCATGCGTCACAGTTCGAGGGAGCTTATGCGGTCCTGTTTGTTGGAACTTCATGCGGCACAGTTCAAATGAAGCTTATGCGGCACTGTTCGATGGGTCTTCATGCGGCCCATTTTACAAAGTGCCTATACGGCCACAAAACGACTCTTATACGGCTCGGACATGAGGCATACCCCCATGAGGCTCGGACATGAGTTGCACATGCGGCACATACAGCACAGTATGCGGATTCATCACAATGAACTTAAACAGTTCAATGAAGACGAAGAAGGCCCGCACATAAACATACGACACAGCCATAATGGTTAGGGTTTTAAGTTCATACAATTTCTTCCAACATTCTTACCATCAATGGCGGGGTGAACATCGGAGTGGACTGGGGTCGCCGCAGTTGACGAGGAGGCCGCTCCTTTACCCTTCGCCGCAGCACTGGAGGAAGTCTTGGGAGCCATCGATGATCGAAGGAGAAAAAGATGGCAACTAGGGTGATAAAGGCTTGAACAAGAGAAGAGAGTAAAGAGTCTCTCTCTAAAAATTACTCATATTTATAGGCGGACAGGGGACGCGTGGACCGATAGGCGCTTCGAATTATGTGCTGCCTAGAAGATAAAACCGACTCTTGGGATTTTATCCCCTCTCATGCAAAAAAAATGCACAGAACCATCAAGGTAAATCCAAATATTTAATGCCGACTCTTGGGATCTTACCCAAAAGACGGCTTTAAATCAAAACAAATCAAGAGCAATTAATGAGACGCCTACGTGGCATGAAGGACAGCATACGCACAGAGAAGTCCATGCAGCCAGAGCAATCCATGCGGCCAGAGCAGCCTATGCGGCTAGAAAATCCTATACGGCCAGAGCAGTCTATGCGGCCAGGTCAGTCCATGAGGCTAGAAAATCCTATGCGGTCAGAGAAGTCTGTGCGGCATGAAGAGATTACGTGGACATGCTTCTTATTAAAAGTATTTTAATTTTTACAAATTGAAAACTTTGAAGGGGGTCTTGTAGAAGCATGAAAAAGAATAGTAATTTATATGCGGCCCAGATTCAGCATGCGGTTCAAAATCTTGAAGAGTTTTATGCGGCTCGAAAAGTCCCAGAGAGCCGCATGCGGCTCAGGAAGAGCCACGTGGCCTCATGCGGCTCAAAATAGGCCGATTACAACTGGCCATAATTACTCCCTGTAGGTGGCCATTAAATGCTCTGACATAAAGTGATAGTTCTGATGGCTCTGACATAATGAAGAGACGCGTCATGCTCATCAAAAGACGAAAAAATCATTGAGATAGCCGGCACAGTTCACAAAGTCCAAAGAAGTTCTTTATGCGGACCGCCTAGGCCACCCTTATGCGGTTCAGTTGGGGGGCCACCCTTATGCGGCTCGGTTATGGGGGCCACCCTTATACGGTTCAGTTGGAGGCCACCCTCATGCGGCTCGGTTGTGGGAGCCACCCTTATGCGGTTCAGTTGGAGGGCCACCATTATACGGTTCGGTTGTGGGGCCACTTTCATACGGCTCGATTGTGGGGGCCACCTTCATGCGGCTCAGTTGTGAGGCCATCCTCATACGGCTCGGTTGTGAGGCCATCCTCATGCGGCTCAGTTATAAGGCCATCCTCATACGGCTCAATTACCAGACCACACTCATGCGGCTCTGCCAGGATGCCCCGTTCATGCGGCTCGCAGCATAATGGCAGTTAGGACACGTGGAAGAAGATTGACTAAGATTTATCTACTCGGATTTATTTCAACCAACAAATCATAACAATGCAGAATTATTGCAACCAACACAACAGCCCAGATTCGTTTCTAACAAACAGATCAAGGTTAATCTTAACCAATCCCCAACCGCCTACTTTTCAAGGCGCAGTTACTGCACACCCCACTCATCACAAAGTCCTATAAATAGCAGGGGATTATTCCTTTGCACAGACACAGAGAAAAGCACATAGAGAGCGACACACAGAGACCCAGAGTAATCCGAGCAGAGAGAGAGAACTTTTCTTCGCCGGAGCCAAAGTTGCGTTCGATCGTCCAAGGAGTAAGGCAGAGTTTATAACACTTTCCCGAGCCTCTACCGTCACCCACCAGAATCAAAACTAAACAATTATACTTAGATTGCTTTTCCTAGGTTTTGTTCCTAGGCTCTTTTTGTACGAGTGAGTTTGTAATTATGAATTAAAGTTCAGTCCTCCCATAAAATTGTTCTATTCTTTGATAATCAATGGCATACAACCACGTGTCCTTTGACTCGGTTCAGCCTATGAAGGGGTACTAACCATCCAAGATCTCAACAACCGAAAGATCTTCTCCACTGCTACGTGCCAGCCCACAAATACAGTACGAAGGATTCAACCCACAAGTCATGGCGCATCATCCATGCGCCGCCCACAGCTCCAGCCACGTGGCGTTCCCACGTACAGGCACATCCTACATATGCACGCATGAGCAGCCAAACATGCTAATAAATAGAGGGATCATTTCTTTCTTTTACACACACAGACATACAGAGACGCACAGTCAAAGACAGTCGTAACCAGAGCATCAGAGTTATCACCCACAGAGATCGGAAGAGACACTCAACGTCTTCTTCCCCTTCGTAAGCTCCGGCATCCAGAGCAATCCAGACCTTCAGAGAACCGAAAACTGTCGTCAAATCGTCAACGGAGTCAATGCATTATCACTCGCTCCATCGACACAGGACCCAGATAAAAACAAAAGTGTACTCCTAGGACTACATCGAAGTCCTATATTGTAATACTGTTCTGTTTGTAATTGAAATTGCAATCAAAGATTTTAATGGCAAACAAGCTGGCGACTCTGCTGGGGACCTCTTTCACCTCCGCTAAGAAAGCTGTGTCACAATCTGACGACGTGAAGGTGGGATCCTCCCACAAGATACTGGTCGTACGCCTCAATCAACAGGCGTATGAGGAGTTCATCTCTGAAGGCAGTGTAAGTCCTTCGAAGCGGCTGCTAAAGCCGAAAAAGACTCGCCAAGTCTGGGTACGCAAGGTCGAGGCCCCTGGCACCATCACCGAAAGGGATGTGCCGATGCAGCCTACCCTTCCCGCTGACGACCTCAACAGCCATGATGAGCCTACGGGTGCAGTACATCTCTCGGGGAAACGTGGGGCTGACCACATTCCCCAACCATCTCTTTCTCAGACAAGGAAGATGCATCGACGGAGCAGGGGCGCATCTAACGCCCTGCGCATTAACTTTGGTGCGCCGTAGAAGGCTTCTGTCTTTGACAGACTCACTCGCTGTCATGACGAAGAAAATTTGGACTCTGAGTACTATGCACCCCAGCGTGATGGTACGAAAAAGTCCAAGACAGCACGGGCCATGCACCTCGAACGTGCTATGCCAACAGTAAGTCAGAGGCATGCGCTCATAATCATGCGCGCTGTCGATGGCAAACTGTACAAGGTTGACTCGGGTGCTTCTGCGCCGCCATCGAGCCAAACTTCAAAGACCTCGTTCCGCTTGGGCGCATCCACTTCGCTTTCAACCAAGCCGTTCGAGGCAACCTCTGTGGTCTTGAACCCCCGCGCCTATATTGGTTGTGTGTCTGATGCTGGTTCAAACCACTCTAAATGTTGCTCCCCCACTATTGATCTGGGTGCATCTTTTGTGCCGGATCAGGGGGTGCAGCATTCACTTGACTACCCCGGCGCTTGGCCTTGCCATGCGCCTGATGGGGGTGCGAAGGTGGCACTCTTCTCTAACGATTTGCATAATATGATCATTCACAAATGCTAATCAGAAGAATCGACGGACAAGCACAATGCGCCCCTCACAGGGCACACCTGTGCTGTAGTCACTATCAACTATTGTTACAAGACAGCAGTCTCACCAAAAGGCAGTCTGTGTTCCAGCAGAGGCAATCATCAACACCCCTCCAACGTCGCCTCAGGAGGAAGGTGTCGATTAAAAAGGAACCAGAACTAAAGGTTGCTTCTTGCAACGTAATCTCCAACTCCTCATCAACCCGAAAGGCGACTGGCAACTCCTCGACCTCGTCCTCATCCAAGAGCCAACTGAGGACAACCAAGACGACTGTCCCGTCCTCAGGAGTGTCTGAAGGCATCCGGGGGAGAAAAATGATCTCGGAGGAAGCTAGGGGTAGCCAAGCCCTTGTTGATCTTCATCCCGAAGACGAAGACATCCTCCAGAACAAAGCTGGGGGTAGTCAGGCCCTTGTTGATTCTCCTCCCGAAGATGAAGATATCCTCCAGAGAATAACTGGGGGTAGCCAGGATGAAGCTCCAGGAGAAGCTCCTCCAGGATGTGCAATTAGATGTCATCAACATATGGAGACTAATATGTAATAAGGCATATAGAATATGCAATCAGTCAATCAATAATCAGGCATGCCTGACGACAATACTATCAGTCAATCAATAATCAGGCATGTCTGACGACAATACTATCAGTCATGCAATAATCAGGCATGTCTAACGACAATGCTATCAGTCACGCATGAAATGGACATCAGGCATACAGTGTATGCTATCAGGAAATATTTGTCCAATATTAGTCAATTACATGTCTCTAGAATGTCCCCCGCCCGATACGAGAAACAATGCAATCAATCGAGCAAGAACAGTAAAATAATGACAAGAGACAATATAAGTGCAATAAAATCCGAAGAACAGGGGATTTAGGGAAATCGGTCTAAATTTTGCCAAAGCTTCGCTGGCCAAGAAGTGTGATAGAAAAAAAGGAGCTCAGGGGTCATCATATAGGCGGGGACGATGGGCAGGCGGTTGCACGGCCAGGCGAGTAGACAATTAGACAGTTGGGTGGACAGGCGAGGTGGTTATGAAACGGTTAAAGATAAGTTAAGATCAGATGGTCGAGAAAGATCGGGTGGTTATGATGGAACGGTCGAGATGGTCAAAAAATCTCTGAAGTTGGCCTTCCTTCGCCGCTTGATTGAGAACAGGGGACAGAGCCGTTGGCTCTGAGGAATTTGAATTTTAAGAATGAAGAGAGAGAAGGGAGTTTATAAAGAGGAGTTCAGCCAATTAGAGGCCCAAATGCTATTTTGTTCGAATGGGCTTTAGTGTCCCATTAGAAATGTTAAGAAAAATGGAAACAAACAATTTATTAACTAAACCTTTAATTAATAATCTTATTCTAATTAGTTAACAATTAAAATCTTAATATTGAAGGGAATATAAATTTTGAAGATATCTACTAAATAGTATTTGTAAAAATAATATAAGAGAACATACAAACTCATTTATTTAAAAAGTGGGGTTACAAATCTCTCCCCTTGAAAACTTTTGTCCTCAAAATTTCAGATGGTATGATTAGGCACGATTAAGAGCAATCAAATACAATTTTGAAATTGGCATGATTTAAGTTGGTACAAAGTGATAGTTACGAAAACATAATCAAAAGATAATGGTCTCAATAGTATCCAAAAATCATACATATCTAGAGTCACTTTCCCTACAGTTCTTGCCCCGCCAGTATGTATCTGGCTGCAGTGAACCTTCGGTTCCATGGTCCCGATAATAATATATTACCAAAATACTCTGTCAACTTTATCCGATATCAGAAAATATTATAAATTTAGGACTTAGTCTCAATAATATCCGAGAGCCCATTATTACATATAATCACTTTAACTTAGAGTCTATGCCTCGCCAGTGTGCGTCTGGCTGCAATGAACTCATAGTCTCCATAATCCAGATAAATGACAATATTGCACATCTGCCACGTCATAGTAGGTCATCGAATATTTCTCAACCTTATCCAGAAAATTTCTAAGGATTTATGAAGATTCAAGTGAATTTTTAACAGTACAAGTCATGATAGAAAGTGAACAAGTAGTTTTATTATGTACTAAGAGACAATAAGGATCAAACAAGCGGCCATTACGAAAAAATAGTAAGACACAGAGACTTTAGAAAAAAGTCTTTAATATGAATAACAAGGAAAGTCTAGATGCTAGAAAGAATCACAAAGGAAAGTGGCGACCCACGGTCTTCTGCAGCTATGCGAGGATGTCCACGGTCTCTAGTCCTTATCTGGAATTGGAATAGTCTTTACTGCTTCATCTATAATGAGGTAGACTTGTCCCTCTGGATGTGGAAGTCCTGACGGTCCAGCTGTTGTACGAGCAATGGTGCACTCCCTAGCCTGATGATCAGCTGCTCCACAGATAAGGCACTGTCCAAGTCTTTTCCTACACACCTACCAGGTATGGCCCACTTTCTGACAAAATCCACATGGCTGCTGAACTGGTCGTTGCTGCTGCTGAGTCCTCTAAGGAGGCTGGGATGTGAAGTCTTCGTCTGCCCCTTGGGTTGGAGACTCAGATCAATCTCTAACCTCTGAGCAACGGCGACCATCCCAGCATAAGTAGTCGCTCCGTTAGCCGTGACTAAGTAACAAAGTTCATGGCTTAAACCCTGCATGAATCTCGTGGCTCACACAACTGGGTCTCTGGCTCAACCCTCTGTAAACCGACTAAGTCATCTGAACTCTGTTGCGTACTCATCAACCGAGTGGGTACCCTGCTCAAGAGTCTGGAACTGGCACTCCAAAGCCTCTCTCGCCACAGCCAGGAAAAACTTCTCTTTGAAAATTTTCATAAACTGTTTCCAAGTCAATCCAGGTACTGCGAGCTGGGGCTCACTCCTAAACCAAGTACGTGCTAGGTCATGCATATGCACGCCGACTGCCTCGATCTTAAGATCCTCCGGAAACCTAGATAGTCGCATCACCTTCTCCATATCCTCTAGCCACTCATCGGCATAGAGTATACCCTCGGTCCTAAGGAACTCTCTAGGTGCCATTCTTTTGAAATCCATGATGGAATCCTCTCTCTCTGATGGTGGGTGGGAGTAGTTTGAGTATAAGTGGGAGAAGCATGAGTATGGAAGGGAGGCAAAATGCAAGAAATAGGCTCAGGCTGAACAAAAGTGATGGTAGTACGATAAACCAGAGCTTGGGTGGGTGGTGGAGGTGGAATATATAATGGATGTGGAATGTATGACGGTGTCGATATGGTAGTCGGTGGAGGTGGAATATGAGATATAAGTAGAGCAGTAGCAGTAGTTTGGGGAAGTGGATGTGGTGGTGGTAGAAATGGACTAACTAATCTCTCAACACCCTCCCGCAATATAGTGGTCTGCACCCTCTGAGCATCCAACAGACTCTGGGTCTGGGCTCTCTGGGCCTCCAGTAGCCTATGGGCTAGCTCATGCATCTAGGTGCCCCTCATGGAACTAATGGAATGTCGTGAAGAAGCTCTCGTGACGGGTAGTAGGTGGGCACCGGAGCGCTCTGGGTCAACCATAGGTAGGGCAGATGATCCTCTCTCGGAATTGGCTACACTCGGAGTGCAGGCCCGCGGATGAGGTTCCTTCCTTCCTTTGGCCATCTCTGGAGTTGTAGGAGGAGAACCATCAGTGACTCATTTGTGTACTGTGTGTTCTAGCTAGATATAAAAGATAGAAAATAAGCAATATGATAGCGGTCCTATGTTGTGATGAGTTTCCTATTTTGCAGGCTCCCAATGGTACTCTAATCTAAGCACCATTAGATCGACCTGCATAGGCCACCACAAAAATATGTCATGTCCCGCTCCCGAATAAACGGGTACGGGTGATGCATGCCCGGCCTACACTGTCGTTGACAGCGGTAGTGAGCCGTTTAGTTATCAATAATAAGAAATAATCTCATCACAGCATCTAATCTCAGAATCTAAACTAGTCATCACAGATCACTATACAATTATTACAAGCTTATATATGAATAATCGGGTACAAAGACGGTAAAAGATAAATGCTACAACAACAACATACAATCAAATACACTCAATCAATCTCATATACATTAAACCAGATATCTCAATGTCAAGTGAGCTCCAATGCCAACCTTGACAATCTAAAGATCCATCTCACCTGTAATCAACGATCCAGTCAGGAAATGAGCAAAGCACAATGTAAGTACTCAATAAAACTCACTATGGAGATCAATATATCTGAAAGATAGAGAAGCAATGTGAATATAATGTATGCACTAGATATATGTACATGTACAATTGGACGTCATCAACATGTGGGGACTAATATGTAATCAGGCATATAGAATATGCTATCAGTCAATCAATAATCAGGCATGTCTGACGACAATGCTATCAGTCACGCAATAATCAGGCATGTCTGACGATAATGGTATCAGTCATGCATGAAATGGACATCAGGCATACGGTGTATGCTATCAGAAAATATTTGTCCAATATTAGTCAATCATATGTCTCTAGAACGTCCTCTGCCCGACACGAGAAATAATGCAATCAATCGAGCAAGAATAGTAAAATAATGACAAGAGACAATGTGAGTGCAATAAAATCTGGAGAACAGGGGATTTGGAGAAATCGGTCTAAATTTTGCCAAAACTTCGCTGGCCAGGAAGTGTGATAGAAAAGAAGGAGATCAAGGGTCATTATATAGGCGGGGACGACGGGCAGGTGGTTGCACGGTCAGGCGAGTAGACGGTTAAACAGTTGGGTGAGCAGGCGAGGTGGTTATGAAACGGTAAAAGATTAGTTAAGATGTGAAACCCATGCCTTGTAACTTATTAATATTAGTGTTTTGTATTAAATATTAGTATTTCAAAAATTATTATTATTATTATTATTATTAAATATTGTTGAGTGCAAATGATTTCGAAATTTACTAATAACATGGATCTTTGGATTCAGACCCAGACCCGAGTCCGAGCCCAGACCCAGGCCTGGGCCAAACCCAATCCCTTTCCTAAAACCTGATTTAGACTTGGCTAATTATTGTTATTAAAAAAATATAATTGAGCTGGTCCCGAAGGACCAGCAACTCATAAACTTGGTCAGCCATATTTTCTCTCCTCTCCACACGTTCTGTAACTTTCCTCAAACTTCTCAGGATCACTCCCACTCTCCTCTTATTTTAGCCGCTCACCCCAATCCCTCATTTCACTCACGAGAACACCAGACACTTTCTTCTCCTCTTCTTAATAAACTCTCCTTTCTTATTTTCCCATTTCACTGAACAAGCACTCATCCCTCACTCTATGTTCTCTCTCATCCCCAAAGCTCTCACCATCTTTCCCAAACCCATCACCCCAAACCCCCACTCTCCTCCAACCCACGCCGAACCTCTCTGGCGAGCTTCCCTTCGGCACAGCGTCGACCGCGGCTATTCTCTGCCGACCAGCGCCGCCCGCGGCCACCCTCGGCTGCTCTAGCCCGACCACGCCGCCCTAGCCCCGTCGGTGACCCCCTTCGCGTCTCCCTCCGGCCGACAGCGCGCCGCCCGACTCCGGCGACCGCGTCGACTTCCTCGGCGACTCCCCCGTGCCCCCTTCTCGGTCGACTGTCGATAGCGCCCCTGTCCGCCCGCTCCCCGCGAGCGCGTTCCTCCGGCCAGCACCCCGCCGAGCTTTCCTAAGCAATTCGCCGGCGATCCCCTGCTGGCTTGCTGTCCTAGCTCGCTGCCATTTAGTGAGCTTTCCCTGTTGGTTCTCCATTGTGCCCTAGCTTCTGAATTTTTCGGCGTTGCGTCGACGACGCTGGTTCCAGCACTGTTTCGGAAACGTTCGCTGATCTGGATCTCATCATTTTCTTTCTATTTTACATCTGAGAGCTCTAGCCGAGTAATCCGAGGTATAACCCCATTGTCCCGCTATTTTATTATTTTTGTCGATGATGAAATGGTCCCCGATTCCCTTTTGGGAATTCGGTTTTAGCGACGTCATAATTTCCAGGACTTTCAGAAAGGTCCTGTGAATTGTTTTGAATTCCTGGAATATTTTGGGAATGGTTTTTGGTGTGTTTTAGTTCTCCGGAATTTTCTGGGAACGTTCTGTGATTTGTAGAATTGGAATCGGACTTCCGAAATTATTTCGGGTCGTCCCGATTATGCTGTGGATTGGCTGTGGATATTTTATATATATATAATGCGGGATTTTCCCTGGTTTGGGACTTGCAGGAATTATCGGCGCCATTTTCCCAGTTTTTGGGTTGACCAAAAACAGAGGAGATGTTGCCCAATTTTTCCGTAAATCCTGAATTATTTTTAAAATGAATTTAAAATGATTTTCGGAATTTATTCGATATTGTTTTTTGGGTGACGACCGTATCGGTCAATGGATCCGGCTAAGTGCAAACGATACCGGCCCCGCCCGGACGTTGAGGCAATTAGCCAAGATGAGGATCGGACCATTATCTGAGACTTACTATTTATCTTTATTTTTATTATTTATTTTTTGTTTAAATTCTGTTTATATTTAATTTCTATTTTAGTTTAGGACTAACGGCAGTTTATCTTATTTCAATTTATGTAAATAAATTGTAATGGGCATAAGCCCAGCTGGCTGGTCTGTGACTGAAATAGCTTAGATTTCCTGTCTTTTCTGGTTTTTCGAGTTTTTATTATTTAACGATTAAAATGATTAAAAAGCATTTTTCGTATAAAATTAATTATTATTTTCTCACCTAAAAATTGACAAGTTTGTTAATGAATAAAATCACGTGTTTTCTCACTAAAATAAGAAAATTAGCTTTATATTATATTTATAAAAATTACCAAGTTTTCATAAATAATCTGGCAACGACGATGATTTCCCGAATTCAAAAATGATATTTTTCCTCGTATTAAATCAACGCACTTAATAACCGTGTTTTCTATGTTGGTTAATTAAAGAATTAAAAAATTGACTAGGACGCAAATAGAGATTTCAACTAGCGTAGCTAGATTGGTTAACCTGAATGCTGAGTCAATCTCTCAAATGTAGGAATTTGAGGACAACTCTAACTCCCCGTCTCGAAGTCTTCTACCCCTCCAGTCATTTCTATTGAGGCAAGTATAGTTTATGTTAGTTTACAGTTATTTACTTAATCGTTTTAATGCAATTTTAAACCACGATGCAAACACGAAACTCTCTCCGAGAGTACTGTACTGTAACTACTGGGGACTGGGGAATAGCGTAATGATTATGACCACTACTGTAACAAAACCCATTCTCCCTCCTGTAACAAACCCAAGCCGGTCATATGTCATTACCTGTTCAAATCACTGTTTTATACTGTAACAAACTGTTCCTGTTTTAAAACTGTTTAGAACTGCATGGTTCTATTACTTATTTAACTGTTTAAAAATTAGCATGAATTGTACTTTGCTCCCTCCTGACTGGAGATATATTTTTAGGGGATGTTGAGGATGCTGAGCTGTGTTACAACAGCTATTATGATCCTGTGTTGTACCCAGTTGTACTGCCAGAGTCCCCGCAGGAGGACGATGGGACTGAGCCCGATGACCCAGCTGCTAGATAGATTTTCCTTTCTGCATTGTTCATTTGTTTCAAAATTCTGTATTTCCTTTCAGAACAATTTTCATTTGTATTTAAATTTCAGTTTAAATAAAGTTTAATTCCAAAGTTGAGTTGTGACAAATAGTTGTGTTGTTGTATGGTTACCTGCTACTGAACAGCTTACTGTTGCCGTCTCAATAACGGTGCAGGCTGGGCATGATCCGACTAGACCCAAAATATTGGGATCGGGTCGTGACATGTTTTCAGTGGTGGCCCATGCAGGTCGTACAACAACTTAGGAAAACATACCTAGAAACAATTAGAACACTAGAACATTGATTTGTCACGACATAGGACCGAATTATATAAATAAATATTTTTGATTGATTATAGACTGGTAGGATACCTTGCTTATGTATGTACCCTAAACCTTCCAGATCATGGCCAAAGGAAAGACTACCCGATCCGGCCCTGCTGACGACGAGGTGTCATCAACTGATCACACCCCTTCTCAAGCACGCCGGGACCCACCTCCCTTGCAGCTGACAGACCTTCCCCATGCTGCACCAGCTCCCCGGTCCGTTTACGCTTCCACAGCGCAAGCGGCAGAACCGGCACAATCCCGGGCTGAGCCGCAGATCCCTGCGGTAGTGCCCACACCAGCTGCTCCACCAGTGCTCGTGGATCCCACTGACCTAGTGGGAATGCTACGAGGAGTGCTTGAAGCACAGAGTGTCACACCCCAGAACCAGAATACTGGAGAGCGGGGGCAGACATAGCCAGCTACGTATATTGAAATGGATTCCATCTCGCTATACGGTCACGGCTGTCTAGATACATGAGGGTTTACTACAAGCCAACAGTCTCCTATGGTCATGAACAAGCCTAGTGTCTCAATCACAAGCAAGTAAGTAAATGTTACAAGATGTATGATCATTAAATATACAATAATAAGGCATCCCAAATATTACATATTCAGCTGATCATGAAGCTAGTCGTTACAAAATGTGAGGACTAGCAAGAGTTCATACATGATCAACCCTAGGATCTGTTAATCATGTTACAGCCCGTAGGCAGACAGTAAGTAAGTGCAATCGAGCTAAACAAGTGCTCGTCGGCTAAACGCCTCAAAAGAATATTTTTACAATAGAGCGGGAGAGCCAAAAATAACCCACTCGTTGCCAGGGTTCCGTCTAGTGGCCACCATCTGGCTGGAAGGTCGGTAGATCCTCTGGAGCTGCTCCGAAATCTGGCCACACAAAACCAGCTGGGTCAGACCCCAGAAAGAGCAAGTGCCACAAAGGAAGCTTCACTTAGGAACTAAAACCAGCAATCAGCACAGGAATATAAATAATAGTAAAAACTGAAAAATAAGGAAAATACATCAGGATGATATACGACGAGATAACCATGGAACTATTCAGATAACCAGGTTACAACCCGTAAACCAAACAAGGACCGGGGTTGTAACCCTTCGTCTGAACGGAGCTTGGTTTCTCACCATTTATCGGTAAAATAAATACAAGCATTCTGGTCATTCAATAATCTGGAACAGGATCAGGACAAGACTAGACTGGTTAGACTCCATCCAATCATTTCACGGCCAAGCAAGAACTACGGCTTGATACTTTAACTAACTAGGGTTGTCACAAGCCTAATTACTAACAAGATGCAGTGAGATTATTCCACAGCCACAAGCCCTGCAGACCATCCAGGTTACCCAGGTCGAAAGATTAGGGTTGAATTCAGGTGGGTACATCGTCCAGGAAACGCATGTACCCTTAGGTAGCTTGAAGGGTGCAACACAGGACAGTGTGCTGGAAATGTGCCCTACTCGACGGCAGGCTACAGATCCCAAGCGCACCCAGGTAACGGGATTGCCTGTAGCTGGGAAATCTCTTCATGACTAATGTATTAATCTAGTTGTTAACCTTAGTCCATTTTAGTAGGTACTCCTGACCGTGGTACTCAGAAGTCCCCTCCTAGACATGATGCAAGACAGGACTGGTTTATTTGTACATGCACAATCGCCCACGGTGTCCATGCAATTTATACAGGTCATGTCATGTCAGGTAGCCGTCGCAACAGCTTCTTAAGATATATCATGTCAGGTTATCATGTCAAGTGTACTTGTCAGGAGTGCGCCACGGTGGGCCACTATCATGTCATGTCAGGTTAGTCATGTCAGGAGTGCACCACTACGGGTCACTGTCAGGTCATGCTCAATTATCAGTTCCAAACATATCAAATGAATTCATGATTTTCAAGTTCAGGACAAAAGGCGTAAGGATATAAAATGGACGTAAAATATCTAATAAAGGAGTTACAAAATATAGGCAATTAATGATAAATAATAGTACACAGGAACATGAGAAAGTCATGTGGCTCAGTCATATGCGGTCAGGAAGGGTGAGACTCATGCGGCCCAATTAGGAGAGCGCACGCGGCCAGGGTCACAGGATTACATGCGGCCAAGACAAGAGGGCGCATGCGGCTGGAAGGGAGCAAGGGCGCATGCGGTCAGGAAACAAATCTCCCTGCGGCCAGGAAATAAAGGATGTACATGCGGCTGGGATAAATCGAACTCATGCGGCCCAGACTAAGAAGTCCCTGCGGCTGAATTGATATGGGGTCATGCGGCCCAAAATCCGAGTTCATGCGGCTCGAATAATTTCGGCCTCAAGACAAGGCGGGCGCGCAGCGTATGCGGCTGCAGGAATGGAGAAGGTCTCATGCGGCTGGAAGGGGATCAGAGTCTATGCGGCTCGAGGATCCATTCAGTCATGCGGCTGAGAGGAACTGAGGACTTATGCGATTAGGTTCAATTCGTATTCATGCGGTCAAGGATGAAAGTAGTCTTATGCGGCCAGGACGCAAGGGCCTCATGCGGTTTTAAGAATGAGATTCAGTCCATGCGGCTGAATCACTTGCCGTATGAATTGCCATGCGGTCAAGTCAAGCACTGTTCTTCTTCTCCAAATTTCAGAGAAGAAGAACACCATGAACCCAAGCTTCCGAGCTCTATAAAACCTTCATCCAGAGCCCAAATCCGAACTTCCATAGGTCAAAATAGGGTAGAACGAGATTCTCTACAACATGGAACCATCAAAACTAGGAAATAACAAGATTAAATAGATCAAAACCCAAGAAATTTGAAAATAAAATAAACTTAGATCTACAAGAATCCAGCCATGGAAATGAGAAATGTCAAATACTAAAGTGCTTTAGAATATAGTAAAGAAGAGAATGAAGCAATAAAATCAGAGTTCCTCCATGAAGCAAGTTGCACTTGCCTAGAGCTCACTCTCTCTCTCTCTGGTAGGTGAGGAAGTAATAAGGAAGAAGAAGATGAGATTAATGAAGAGAGAGAAAAGAATGGGCTAATAAATACAATGGTGGTGGTAGGTAGGGGGTTCACATTGGTTCATATTGAACCAAAGAAAACCGAGCTAAGTCGAACCAAGTCAAGAAATAACCAAGCTAAGATACAAGCTAACAAGGAATCATGTAAATACAGAATAAAATACGTACACGTATTCCAAAAATACGTAATACGGACCATAAGCATTACAACTCTATCCACCTTAAAAGAATTCCGTCCTCGGAATTTAATTAAGAGGCTAGAGAGACAAGAACAAGCTACACTATTCACAGGCAATTATACTAGGCAATCAATCAATCATGCAAGCAAGGAATTGATGGCATGAGGCATAAGAAAGACATTATACCTCACGAGTCAAACAAATCGGGATATCGTGATCGGATATCATCCTCACGCTCCCACGTTGACTCCCCCAAAGAGTGATGACCCCAAGCAACTCGGACTAACTTGATAGTCTTGTTCTTGAGGATCTTCTCTCTCCGGTCCAATATAGACACGGGCCTCTCCTCATACGAAAGGTTGGTACCAACAACCAATTCCGAATGATCCAGGATGTGGCTCGGGTCCGGGATATACCGTCGTAATTGGGATACATGGAACACGTCATGCACCTCGCTTAGCGACGGCAGAAGAGCGAGACGATAGGATACATCTCCTACTCGCTCCAGAATGTCGAACGGCCCTATATACCTAGGACTAAGCTTTCCTCGGACGCCAAAACGAATGACGCCACGGTTAGGCGAAATCCTCAAGAATACATGATCGCCGACCGAAAACTCGAGAGGGCGCCGATAAGAATCGGCCCAATGACGCTGGCGATCTTGGGCAACTCGAAGATGATCTCTGACTCTCCTGACCACTTCGACTGTCTGGGTAATCATTTCTGGACCAAGCATCTGTCTCTCTCCAACATCATCCCAGACTAGCGGGGATCTGCACTTCCTACCATACAGTGCCTCGAACGGTGCCATCTGGATACTGGCCTGGAAACTGTTGTTGTACGAGAATTCCACCAGGTGCAAGTGATCTTCCCATGAACCACCGAAGTCATGTGTGCAAGACCGCAACATGTCTTCAAGAGTCTGGATCGTACGCTCCGACTGACCATCTGTCTGCGGATGATACGCTAAACTGAACTGGAGGTGAGTCCCCAAACTCTCTTGTAAGCTACGCCAAAAGTGCGACGTAAATCTGGAATCTCGGTCCGAGGTGATACTGACTGGCACTCCGTGCAACCTGACAATCTGCCTGAGGTACATCTCCGCTAGCTGAGCCGTCGACTGACCAACCCTGAATGGGAGAAAGTGAGCTACCTTCGTGAGACGATCAACTATAACCCAGATAGCATCTCTACCAGCTGGGGATCTAGGTAATCCGGTCACGAAATCTATGGTTACATGCTCCCACTTCCATTCTGGAATTGGTAAGGGCTGAAGAAGTCCAGCCGGTCTCTGATGTTCAGCTTTAACTTGTTGACAAACCAAACACCGAGAGACAAACCGAGCTATCTCCCACTTCATGCCATTCCACCAGAAGTGCTGACGGATATCTCGGTACATCTTCGTACTGCCAGGATGGATGGAATACTAAGAACTGTGCGCCTCTGACATGATCTTCTGCCTGATATCTCCGCTGGGTACACAAAGACGCTTACCATGTCGAAGTGTACCGTCCTCATGAATGCATAACTCTGGTCTTCGTCCTGCCTCACACTCTGCTCTGAGTTGCTGAAGCTTAGAATCTGTTGACTGTGCCATCCGGATCCTCTCGACTATAGTGGATTGAACTTGCATACTGGCCATCAATGCCACACTGGAAGGGAAAACAACTTCAATACCCATCTTCTGAAGATCTGCTAACAGCTCTGGTTGCGCTGTTAGGAAATAAACTTCGGCTCTCCTGCTCAAAGCATCTGCAACAACGTTGGCCTTCCCGGGATGATACTGCAAGTTGACATCATAATCCACAAGAAGCTCCAGCCACCTTCTCTGACGCATGTTAAGATCCTTCTGAGTGAAAACATACTTCAGGCTCTTGTGGTCGGTGAAAATCTCCACCCTATCTCCATACAAATAGTGCCTCCACAACTTAAGTGCAAACACCACTGCTGCCAGCTCCAAGTCATGGGTTGGGTAATTTCTCTCATGATCACGAAGTTGTCGTGATGCATAAGCTATTACCTTCCATTTATGTGTTTTCACATCCTGCTCTAGCATTATTTGATTCGGGTGTATCACATAGTTTCATATCATCCAAGTTTATATCTGCACACCACATAGATTCGGGACTTAGCAAAGTGATTAGTAGGGTTATGACCGGAGGTGGACCTATACCCATCACTGAGGCTTGTAATTGTCCCATAACCATCTCTGGCTATCAGTTCTCAACACCTTTACTAGTGATGCCCCTGCCCAACTATGATGTAGTCCTAGGGTTGGACTGGTTAAGTGAATAGCATGTGCTGATAGATTGTCATCGAGGATGTGTAATCTTCAGCCCACCAGGAGAACCGAAGTTTGTAATCTCTCGGGCTCCGAAAGATATAAAGAGTATCACCTACTCCTCAATCACCGAAGAACCCGGGCCTCCTCACCCTATCATTGCGAAATTTATAGATGTCTTTCCAGATAATCTTCCAAGATTGTCGCCGGATCGAGGTGTGGAATTCACTATCGATCTAGTACCCGGCTCTTCCCCTATTTCTCGGGGATGCTACAGAGTCAACCCCAAGGAGGCTAAGGAGATGAAGGATCAGATCGACGAGCTGAAGTCACAAGGATTTATCAGAGACGGAGCTTCACCCTAGGGAGCACCAGTTTTGTTCGTGCCCAAGAAGGATGGAACTGTGCGGATGTGCATTGACTACCGGGCGCTGAATAACATCACCATCAAGAACAAGTACCCCCTGCCCCGGATCGACGACCTGTTTGATCAACTGAGTGGAGCCAAGGTGTTTTCAAAGATAGATCTCAGATCAGGCTACCATCAAATCAAGGTCAGGAAGGAGGATATTCCCAAGATGGCGTTCAACACCAAGTATGGACAATTTGAATTCTTGGTCATGCCGTTTGGACTGACGAATGCTCCTGCAGTATTCATGAACCTCATGAACAAGGTTTTCCATGAATATCTGGATCAGTTTGTTGTTGTCTTCATCGATGACATACTGATCTACTCGAAGACGGAGGAAGAGCATGAAGAGCACTTGAGGAAAGTGCTGAGTACCTTAAGGAAGGAGAAGCTTTATGGTAAGCTATCCAAATGTGAATTTTTTTTAGACAGAGTGGAATTTTTGGGCCATGTTGTCACAGAAAAAGGAATTTTGGTGGATCCAAAGAAGATAGCTGCTATTGAGAAGTGGACTGCACCAAGCTCGGTTGCAGAGATCAGGAGCTTTTTTGGACTAGCTGGCTACTACCGGAAGTTCGTGAAGGATTTCTCCAAGATTGCGGAGCCAATGACGAAGCTTACCAGGAAGAACGAGGAGTTCATATGGTCTGAAGCGTGCCAGTCAGCTTTTGAGGAACTGAAGAAGAGGCTCACAACTGCGCCGATACTTGCGCTACCCGCAGGTACTGGCGGTTTCTCAATCTATAGTGATGCTTCCGGAAAAGGACTGGGTTGCGTTCTTCAACAACACGGGAAAGTGATTGCCTATGCATCTAGACAATTAGAGACTCATGAGAAGAACTACCCCATACATAACTTGGAGCTTGCCGCGGTGATTTTTGCTTTGAAGTTATGGAAGCACTACCTGTATGGAGAGAGAGTGGAAATATTTACGGACCACAAAAGTCTGAAATATGTTTTCACTCAGAAGGAGCTGAATATGAGACAAAGACGATGGCTGGAGCTAATGAAGGATTTTGATATCAACCTGCAGTACCATCCGGGTAAGGCTAATGTTGTTGCAGATGCACTTAGTCATTACCCAATGGCGATGTTCTTGACCAAGGAGCGCCATTTGCTGGAGGACATGGAGAAGCTTGGATTGGAAATTGTACTGCCCGAGGAGGAGATGAAGAAGCTTGGAAGAGAAGCCATCGTACCAGGAGAGGAATCATCATTGATGCAGTTGCAAGTACGTTCGAGTCTTATGGACAGGATCAAGGAGACACAATTCCAAGACGAGACGCTTTGCAAACTCAGAGACCAAGTGCTGGCAGGAACACTTGAAGGATTTTCAACCGCCAGCGACGGAGCATTGAAGAATGGTACGAGGCTGTGCGTACCAACTGGCGAACTGAGGAACGAGCTGATACAAGAAGCACACAAGTCGCAGTATTCCATACACCCTGGAGCCAACAAGATGTACCGGGATATGCGGACTATAGTATGGTGGTACGGAATGAAGAAGGACGTATCCAGGTATGTGGCTAGATGTTTAATTTGTCAGCAAGTTAAAGCTAGCAGACAGAGACCAGCAGGATTATTGCAGCCGCTTGACATTCCGGAGTGGAAATGGGAGCACATCACGATGGATTTTGTATCGGGACTGCCTCGATCCCAAGGAGGGAAGGATGCCATCTGGGTTATAGTGGACCGGCTGACGAAGTCAGCTCATTTTATCCCCTTCAAGGTTGGTTTATCCATCGAGAAGTTGGCAGCACTGTACATGCGGCACATCTACCGGATTCATGGAGTTCCGGTAAGTATCGTATCTGACAGAGATACCAGATTTACCTCACACTTTTGGAAGAGTTTGCATGACAGCTTGGGGACTCAACTGAAGTTCAGCACCGCCTACCACCCTCAGACTGACGGGAAATCAGAGAGAACCATCCAGACGCTTGAAGATATGCTAAGATCCTGCGTCCTGGAATTTGGAGGGTCGTGGGAAGACCATTTGTACTTGGTAGAGTTCTCTTACAACAACAGCTACCAAGCTAGCATCGGGATGACACCGTTCGAGGCACTCTATGGACATCGTTGCCGCACTCCACTTGCCTGGGACGACGTCGAAGAATGAGTATTGCTTGGACCTGAGATGGTGACCGAAGCAGCAGAGAAAGTGAGAATGATCAGAGACAAGCTCCGGATAGCCCAAGACAGACAGAAGCATTGGGCCGATTGCAGCAGACGGCCTTTGGAGTTTGAAGCAGGCGACAGTGTATTTGTGAAGATCTCGCCTACCAGAGGAACAATCCGTTTCGGCAGAGCAGGAAAGTTGAGCCCCAGGTATATTGGTCCATTTGAAATACTTAACAGGATTGGAGAAGTGGCTTATCGGGTGGCTCTACCCCCAAGTCTCGAAGGCGTCCACAACGTCTTCCACGTCTCGCAGCTGAGATGCTACATCCCGGACCCGAGCCATATCTTGGACCATTCAGAGCTGGAGATTGGACCAAGCCTCACAGTGCCGGAGAAACCAGTGGCAATTTTGGACCGAGGCGAGAAGAGGACCAGGAACACCGTGACGCCAATAGTCAGAGTAATGTGGCGGCACAACTCACCTGGCGAGTCGACCTGGGAGCGAGAAGACCAGATGCGGGAGCAGTACCCGTACCTGTTTGAGACTTGAGGTAATCCCTAACCTTACTTTTAAATTTCGAGGACGAAATTTTCTAAGGAGGGAAGATTGTGAAACCCATGCCTTGTAACTTATTAATATTAGTGTTTTGTATTAAATATTAGTATTTCAAAAATTATTATTATTATTATTATTATTATTATTATTAAATATTGTTGAGTGCAAATGATTTCAAAATTTATTAATAACATGGATCTTTGGATTCAGACCCAGACCCGAGTCCGAGCCCAGACCCAGGCCTGGGCCAAACCCAATCCCTTTCCTAAAACCTGATTTAGACTTGGCTAATTATTGTTATTAAAAATATATATATATATATATATATAATTGAGCTGGTCCCGAAGGACCAGCAACTCACAAACTTGGTCAGCCATATTTTTTCTCCTCTCCACACGTTCTGTAACTTTCTTCAAACTTCTCTGGATCACTCCCACTCTTCCCTTATTTTAGCCGCTCACCCCAACCCCTCATTTCACTCACGAGAACACCAGACACTTTCTTCTCCTCTTCTTAATAAACTCTCCTTTCTTATTTTCCCATTTCACTGAACAAGCACTCATCCCTCACTCTCTGTTCTCTCTCATCCCCAAAGCTCTCACCATCTTCCCCAAACCCATCACCCCAAACCACCACTCTCCCCCAACCTGTGCCGAACCTCTCTAGCGAGCTTCCCTTCGGCACAGCGCCGACCGCGGCTATTCTCCGTCGACCAGCGCCGCCCGCGGCCACCCTCGGCCGCTCCAGCCCGACCACGCCGCCCTAGTCCGGCCGACGACCCCCTTCGCGCCTCCCTCCGGCCGACAGCGCGCCGCCCGACTCCGGCGACCGCGCCGACTTCCTCGGCGACTCCCCCGCGTCCCCTTCTCGGCCGACCGCCGACAGCGCTCCTGTCCGCTCGCTCCCCGCGAGTGCGTTCCTCCGGCCAGCACCCCGTCGAGCTTTCCTCGGCAATTCGTCGGCGATCTCCTGCTGGCTTGCTGCCCTAGCTCGCTGCCATTTAGTGAGCTTTCCCTGTTGGTTCTCCATTGTGCCCTAGCTTCTGAATTTTTCGGCGTTGCGTCGACGACGCCGATTCCAGCACTGTTTCGGGAACGTTCGCTGATCTGGATCTCATCATTTTCTTTCTATTTTACATCTGAGAGCTCTAGCCGAGCAATCCGAGGTATAACCCCACTGTCCCGCTATTTTATTATTTTTGTCGATGATGAAATGGTCCCCGATTCCCTTTTGGGAATTCGGTTTTAGCGACGTCGTAATTTCCGGGACTTTCGGAAAGGTCCTGTGAATTGTTTTGAATTCCCAGAATATTTTGGGAATGGTTTTTGGTGTGTTTTAGTTCTCCGAAATTTTTCGGGAACGTTCTGTGATTTGTAGAATTAGAATCGGACTTCCGAAATTATTTCGGGTCGTTCCGATTATGCTGTGGATTGGCTGTGGATATTTTATATATATGAAATGCAGGATTTTCCCTGGTTTGGGACTTGCAGGAATTATCGGTGCCATTTTTCCAGTTTTTGGGTTGACCAAAAACAGAGGAGATGCTGCCCAATTTTTTCGTAAATCCTGAATTATTTTCAAAATGAATTTAAAATGATTTTCGGAATTTATTCGATATTGATTTTTGGGTGACGACCGTATCGGTCAATGGACCCGGCTAAGTGCAAACGATACCGGCCCCGTCCGGACGTTGAGGCAATTAGCCAAGATGAGGATCGGACCATTATCTGAGACTTACTATTTATCTTTATTTTTATTATTTATTTTCTGTTTAAATTCTGTTTATATTTAATTTCTATTTCAGTTTAGGACTAACGGCAGTTTATCTTATTTCAATTTATGTAAATAAATTGTAATGGGCATAAGCCCAGCTGGCTGGTCTGTGACTGTAATAGCTTAGATTTCCTGTCTTTTCTAGTTTTTCGAGTTTTTATTATTTAACGGTTAAAATGATTAAAAAGTATTTTTCGTATAAAATTAATTATTATTTTCTCACCTAAAAATTGACAAGTTTGTTAATAAATAAAATCACGTGTTTTCTCACTAAAATAAGAAAATTAGCTTTATATTATATTTATAAAAATTACCAAGTTTTCATAAATAATCTGGCAACGACGATGATTTCCCGAATTTAAAAATAATATTTTCCCTCGTATTAAATCAACGCACTTAATAACCGTGTTTTCTGTGTTGGTTAATTAAAGAATTAAAAATTTGACTAGGACGCAAATAGAGATTTCAACTAGCGTAGCTAGATTGGTTAACCTGAATGCTGAGTCAATCTCTCGAATGTAGGAATTCGAGGACAACTCTAAATCCCCGTCTCGAAGTCTTCTACCCCTCCAGTCATTTCTATTGAGGCAAGTATAGTTTATGTTAGTTTACAGTTATTTACTTAATCGCTTTAATGCAATTTTAAACCACGATGCAAACACGAAACTCTCTCCAAGAGAACTGTACTGTAACTACTTAGGACTGGGGAATAGCGTAATGATTATGACCACTACTGTAACAAAACCCATTCTCCCTCCTGTAACAAACCCAAGCCGATCATATGTCATTACCTGTTCAAATCACTGTTTTATACTGTAACAAACTGTTTCTGTTTTAAAACTGTTTAGAACTGCATGATTCTATTACTTATTTAACTATTTAAAATTTAGCATGAATTGTACTTTGCTCCCTCCTGACTGGAGATATATTTTTAGGGGTTGTTGAGGATGCTGAGCTGTGTTACAACAGCTATTATGATCCTGTGATGTACCCAGTTGTACTGCCAGAGTCCCCGCAGGAGGACGATGGGACTGAGGCCGATGACCCAGCTGCTAGATAGATTTTCCTTTCTGCATTGTTCATTTGTTTCAAAATTCTGTATTTCCTTTCAGAACAATTTTTATTTGTATTTAAATTTCAGTTTTAATAAAGTTTAATTCCGAAGTTGAGTTGTGACAAATAGTTGTGTTGTTGTATGGTTACCTGCTACTGAACAGCTTACTGCCGCCGTCTCAACAACGGTGCAGGCTGGGCATGATCCGACTAGACCCAGAATATTGGGATCGGGTCGTGACATAAGATCAGATGGTCGAGAAGGATCGGGTGGTTATGAAGGAACGGTCGAGATGGTCAGAAAATCTCTGGAGTCGACCTTCCTTCGCCGCTTGATTGAGAACGGAGGATAGAGCCGTTGGCACTGAGAAATTTGAATTTTTGAGAATGAAGAGAGAGAAGGGAGTTTATAAAGAGGAGTTCATCCAATTAGAGGCCCAAATGCTATTTGGTTTGAATGGGCTTTAGTGTCCCATTAGAAATGTTAAGAAAAATAGAAGCAAACAATTTATTAACTAAACCTTTAATTAATAATCTTTATTCTAATTAGTTAACAATTAAAATCTTAATATTGAAGGGAATATAAATTTTGAAGATATCTTCTAAATAGTATTTGGAAAAATAATATAAGAGAGCATACAAATTCGTTTATTTAAAAAGTGGAGTTACAAATCTCTTCCCCTTGAAAAATTTTGTCCTCGAAATTTCAGATGGCATGATTAGGCACGATTAAGTGCAGTCAAATACAATTTTGAAATTGGCATTATTTAAGGTGGTACAAAGTGACAATTACAGAAACATAATCAAAAGATAATGGTCTCAATAGTATCCGACAATCATACATATCTGGAGTCACTTTTCCTACAGTTCTTGCCCCGCCAGTATGTATCTGGCTGTAGGGAACCTTCGGTTCCATGGTCCCGATAATAATATATTACCAAAATACTCTGTCAACTTTATCCGATATCAAAAAATATTATGAATTTAGGACTTAGTCTCAATAATATCCGAGAGCCCATTATTACATGTAATCACTATAACTTAGAGTCCATGCCTCGACAGTGTGCATTTGGCTGCAATGAACTCACAGTCTCCATAATCCAGATAAATGACTGCAGTGCACATCTGCCACGTCATAGTAGGTCATCGAATATTTCTGAACCTTATCCATAAATTTCTAAGGATTCATAAAGATTCAAGTGAATTTTTAACAGTACAAGTCATGATAGAAAGTGAACAAGTAGTTTTATTAGGTACTAAGTGACAACAAGGATCAAACAAGCGGCCATTACGAAAAAATAGTAAGATACAGAGACTTTAGAAACAAGTCTTCAATATGAATAACAAGGAAAGTCTAGATGCTAGAAAGAATCACAAAAGAAAGTGGCGACCCACGGTCTTCTGCAGCTATGCGAGGATGCCCACGGTCTCTAGTCCTTATCTGGAATCGAAATAGCCGACGGATTTGCGTCAAATAGCCGACGGAGTACCGACGACAAACCGATATATTTTTTATTTTATTTTAAGGGAAAGAAAAGGTCGCTCATCCGTCGCTAGGGCGTCGAAGATATAGCGACGGATAAGCAGTCGTCGCTATGCAGTCGATTATTTGGCAAAAATTGTTGGGAGAAGTGGCGGAACAATTCTTCGGCTACGTAGCGACAGATATTCCATCGGCAAGTATCAAAAAGAGCGACGGACTAGCGAGGAAGAAAATCCGTTGCGAGTCCATCGCTAAATATACGACCCAGACTTAAATTGAAATGACGGGGGGAACTTTTCATTCCCCCCAAATTCCACTCTCTCTCCTCTCTCTCTCTCTCTCCCGCGGCGATCGGCGACCTCCCTCTCCTCTCTTTCTCTCCCGCGGTGGTGATCGACGACCTCTCCTCCCTCTCTTCCAAAGGTAATCCTCTCTCTCTCTCTCTCTCTCTCTCGCGGTGGTCGTGGGTGCAGCGGGCCGAGGGCGTCGGGGGCCGCGGGGACGACGGAGACTGCGGGGGCGACGGGTGCGTCAGGGACTAGGGGGCGACGGGGGAGACAGGGGCTGGGGGGGCGGCGGGGGGTAAGCTGGCACGCGCAGGGCTGCAGGGGGCGGCGGGGGGCAGCGCGCTCCGGGGCAGGGAGGCGGCGGAGGTGGCGCATGCGGGGCTGGGGGACGACGGGGGGTGGGAGGGGTACGCTAGGGTTTGTAAGTGTAAGTAGTAGTAATTATCCTAGTTTAAGAAATAGGATGAGAAAGTCTATTGCTTTATATATATATATATATATATATATATATATATATATATATATATATATATATATATATATATATATATATATATATATATATATATTAAAAATATATATATATATATATATATATATATATATATATAAAGAAAATGCAATATGACAAACCCTAGTTTAAGAAATATGATATATAAAGAAAGTGCAATATGACAAACCCTAGTCTTAGCCACATGGAGTTCAACAAAAGAAAATGCAATATGACAAACCCTAGTTTCAGAAATAGGATGAGAAAGTCTATTGCTTTATATATATGTCACTACCATATTTCTAGTGTGAGGGTATTTTTGTCATTTTGGGGGTATTTTAAATTTATTAGAATTAATTAGAATTTATGGGAATTTTTAGGAATTATTTTGGTATTGTTTGGACTAGATTGATTTTGGCTAGTTTGGACCCATGTAGATGAACCTAGGAGCTAACCCTAGTTAGTTTGAGCTTGGTTAGAATTTGTGACTCTAGTCTAACCTAGCCTAATCTATGGTTAGGTCATTAGAACCTATTTAGCTATAGAAATTAGAAAGCCATAAGCCATGACTTATGATTTAGAGTCTTTATTAATCAAATAAACCATAGCTCTTGTAACTTGGCCCAAGCCCAAACTACCAAACCCTAACCCTAAGTGTAGTGGCCGGCCACCTAGTGTCATTGGGATTCCCCCACTATAAAACCCCTCCTAAAATCTAGGGCTAGCCTCCCTTCCTTAGGAAATTTATTTCAAGAAGAAAGAGGTGAGCTCCTAACTTTAGAAATTCATTATAAATTCATTTTAATTCCTTTCTTCCCCAAACCTTTTGTATTAGAACCTAAAATCCTTCTTCTTGCTACTGGTATTGATTGTTTGCAGGGAAGCAACAATTTATGAGATTTTGGGTAGCTTGAGGAATCATTCCATTGGGTTTTTGTGAGAGCTTGTTCATCAATAGGTATAACCTTGAATACTCCATATAAATCCTGTTTAAAATCATTTTAGGAATACCCTAGCCCTAACCTAACTGTAGGATAGGCAAACCCTAGGTTTTGGATCCATTTCGTGTCCGTATCGGACACGTATCAGTCGGGTGATGAGGTGTTCGACGAAATGTCCTTTGAGACATTTCGTTCGAGTTTTTGAATTCTTTTTGAATAGGAAATTAGTCCTTAGGGTTGCTTAAGGGATTCCAGTATCATATAATGATTTCCGTGTCGTGTCAAGTCGTGGGGGACACGTGCACACACGGGTTCGAGCGCGTGCACGAGCACTGTAGCTCCCCTGCTACCAGCGTGCTCGTGCGGGCTGCACAGGGCACGTGAGTGCCTGGTTTTTGATACTGTGCAAGGGGCAGTGTCTGTCATGACACTCCCCAAGCCTCGTGTCATATAGTGTCGTGTCGGACACATAATTTCGTGTGCACGGGGAAGGGACTGTGCGGTTCAGTGCACAGGTTGTGGTTTCTGTTTTAATTTGTTCTTAATGCATTTAATTTGAGTTTTAATGATTGTTTAGAATCTAAATATGTTACCTAAACTCTGTTACATTAGGTTGCACATTAAGTTAGGTTTTATGTGGAATATTGGATTGGAATGGGCTAATGAACTGTTTTTGATACTTGAGCTGATACTAGGATTTCTGGTGATTTTTCCAATCCATTCTTCCATGTTTTGTTTTGTTGTTTAACTAATATTTATCCCCACATATCACAATACAAGTTAGTTAAGTTTTTACATTCGAAAATAGGCTTTTGATTGTGTGTATGAGCTTTTGACTATTGGATTCATATTCGAAATGGTTGAACTGGGTTGTGTTTAGAAATAAACCTGAGATTTCCAAGTATTCCTATATTGAACTGTGGTGAACTGGTTACCTGAGTATGGGATGGTGTTCCCAGTTTTGTGCAAACCTGAATTGGTTACTGTCCTTCCCTTAAACTGATTTCCTTGTTCTTTGATTTCTGAATTAGAATCCTCCTTGATACAAGATATGGTATGTTCTTTTAACTGTGGAGGTTCAACAGAAAACCTGGGTTTTAGTTGTGTTCATTTCTTCCTAAAACCTGAAATTCCTGCACATTGTTTCCTTTTCATTTTGATAACCTGGGAACTCATTTGCTAACTGTGGTTTAAATGATATAATCTGAGTTTATTCTGGGTGAAAGGGTTAAACTGTGTATTGCTTTGGAAGATTGTTTTAAAAACTGAGATTGTTGGGGTCGATTTTCTTTTCTTAACTGAGTTTAATGTGAAATGTTTCCAGTTGACAGCATGTTGCTCATGTGTCAGTTTCAGGGTTGTAATGCATAGTAGCACCTTTGAATTGATTTCCTTTCTTCCTTTAGGGTGTGTTGCTGAAGTGTTGTTCTTCAAAAACCTGGGAATGAGTCCCATGACTGGAAACTGAAATTAATAAGGTGTATTGATAGTTGCCATGTGATTAACTGATTTCTGTGTTCCCTTTGGACTTGAACACTAAATTTTTGCACTGTCCAGAAATGGACTCCCCCATACACACACCTTGTCTTCATATGTACACATTATACACCCTCACCTTCACTTACCACACATATACTGTTTCATTAAATCTGAGAATTGTTATATGGACACACACAATTTCATATGCAAGCACAATCACAGGCTACCTATTCTAATTCCTGTCACAAGTTGCACACACACACACACAGTTACATATGTTTCCCTACATGCCTATTCTATTTTCTAATGTAGAGTGTATATGTAATGCTAACTCTAATATATGTATCTATATATATAATATAAAGTTGTGGTGTATATATAAGTTATTAATGTATTGTGGGTTATAGATTGTGAATATCTATTTGTGTATGGATATCATATAGGTAGATAATGTATATATAGGGTACATAGATCTTTGTGCTAGATAATTGTGTAAGTGTGATGTCAGTTGACCTAGTGATGTGTAGGAGTGTTTAGCTAGACTTGTTTAAGACTAAGGAAGACTAATTGGCCTAATTTAGACTTGGTTGACCTAGCTTGACTTCTAGGGTTGACCAGAGTTGACCAAGAGTTGACTTTGGCCTAGAATGACCTAGAATCATGTAGAATGCATAGTAGAACTTCATTTTACCATTTTAGACTCGTTGTGACTTGTGCTGTTCTGATTTGGAGCCAGACACCACTCCTTGGACAGTACGTTTCATATTGGACACTCAGATACAGGCGAGTACATTCTCTGATCATTTTATATCCTGCTTAGAGCTATTTCCTGCAGTAGATTACTTTACTTGTACTGTCATGATGGTCACACGGATTGGTACTATATAGATCTCTTCTTGAGATGTTATCCTTAAGGAGCATCGGGTACTTCATGTTCTGTGCGTTTCACTTACATGGCGTATCACTATGCTTCACTGGTACTTTGATCACTTGCGACATATACTCTTATGATCGCAGAGTCTCCTAGAATCTCTTATCCCATTCACTGGGTATCCTAGAATCTCCTAGAATCACCCATTTATGGGCATCCATGTATCACCCTTCGGGGCCTTGCATGGAATCATAACATAACCTGGCTGGATCCTTGTGTATTGATTGGGGGTACGGGGGAGTAGAAATGGACATGTGAATAATACCCAAGTAGTATCTTATCAGAATCTCTTCCATAGTGTCTTATCAGAATCTCCTATGCCATTTACATGTCTATGTTGTACTCTGACTCACTAGTCACATGATAGTTCTCTATTTATAGTAGATATTTCTATTACAGCTTTCTCTCTCTGTTTACATACTGTACTTCTTTCAGTACTTGTATCTTACTTTACTGCATGATTATATCTTCTAACCTGCTATGAACTGTTGAGATGTACTGTACCCGCTCATGTCCTGACTGGACCTGTTGAAAATATTACAGAGGACGAGGAGGAGGCTTGCCTGGACACTTACTACGGGGCAGCCTTAGATGACACCTGCGAGCTGGACCCTCAGGAGGACCCAGCTCTAGCTGAGGATATCACCCCGACTGCCTAGACTAGATTAGTTAGGCTGATTATCTTACTTTATGCAGTCTTGAGACATATTTTAGCTAGACTTCATTTGGAGTTCAGAGTTGTATATATTCTTTCATTCTTTATCTGAGACCATGTACTTCTGGATATTGCTGGAATTATCTTAGACTATTTTATCTATTTATTTCCTTGAGTTCTATTTCATATCGTGCTATCTCTTCCTTAGTTGTGATTGAGTTTTACTGCTATGTCACCCCCATTCTGGGAGTATAAACTGTTTAGATTTATATTGTTAGATATTGTGACCTAGGACAGCGTTCCACCGCCGACACTGCGGCGTAGGCTGGGCGTTGTTACGTTCTCGTACCCTCACAGTGGGTGCGGGTCGTGACACGTTTTTAGTGGTGGCCCATGCAGGTCTAGACTAGAAGTGTAGTGGTATTCGAATTAGAGTATCACTACAGCCTGCAGTAGGATATAGGACATTAATTTTAAGATACTCAATCACTTTAGGAAAATTTCTTTTATTGCCATCTGAATCCTTTTGTCAGCTGATCCTTTGAATTATAATTGTCCGCCTTTGTTATTTCGCTTCTTTCTCAGAAATTGATACTCTTGTTTGTCTATCTTCAGGATGGTAGAGACTAGATCGCAGCGAGCCATTCATGAGGATGCTATAGAGGGGACTGCTACCTCTCAGCCAGCACGGCGAGGCCAGGGGACTGCAGCTCCTGCCACCTCAGCTCGTGTTGAGACCTCGGCAGCCGCAGTAGGGGTATGCATCCACCAACTGGGAGGCAGGATCCGGTCATTCCAGAGGATCCTTTTCAGCAGCCACCGCCTCCAGGACACGTGGACGCAGCTCAGATGTTCGTATATTTCCAGCAGTTCATAGACCGACAGCAGGCTCGACAGGACAGAGGCATGGAGTTGGCCGTCACGACAGCCGTAGCTCGACCAGTGGTGCAGCAGCCGAGGACACCGGGGATCGAACAGTTTCAGAAGATGAGCCCCAGAGACTTTCTGGGGACAGAGGGGATCCTATATGCCGATGAGTGGATCGAGCATATAGAGGAGATCTTCCGCTTGGCCAGGATTCCAGCAGACCTTCAGATCGAGGCCGCAGCTAGCCGGATGTGAGATCTTGCTCGCACCTGGTATCAGTCAGACCCCAGGGTGGGGGTACCGGGGCAGACTTAGGAGCAGTTTAAGGGCTTCTTCAAGAAGTTCTTCCCAGATTCAGCAGTCAGAGCCTTAGAGTCGCAGTTTGAGAGCTTGGTCCAGGGGAGCCTCTCTGTAGAGGAGTATGCTGGAGAGTTTGGTCGTCTCGGCAGGTTTGTAGAGGGTTTGAGCGAGACGACGAAGGCCCAGAGGTTCCGGAAGGGTCTGGTCAAGGAGGTCAAGTCCCTGACCAAGGGCAGCAGAGATGCTACGTTCGAGGAGATCTTGACAGGAGCCCTGTTGGCAGAGGATGATCTTGAGCTTAGGCTCAAGAGGGGGAGAGACCCAGTTGGAGGCAGCAGCAGCAGTGGGGGCCAGGCCAAGAGGCCCCACTTTCAGCATCAGCAGCTGAGGCAGTTTCAGCCGCAGCCGATCCAGCAGAGGCCAGTTCAGCAGCAGCAGCCGAGATAGCACCAGCAGGGTCAGAGACAGGGAGTCACTTGTGCCTACTGTAAGAAGCTTGGGCAAGTCTTCAATGAGTGCCGGAAGAGGCTGGGCCTGTACATGGTGTGTGGCTCAGCAGACCACCAGATGAGGGAGTGCCGCATAGCACGAACAGGCCCGGGAGGAGGAGCCAGAGCTCCAGTAGGCCAGCAGAGGGGACCAGTCCTACCGACACAGCAGCAGAGGTTCGTCCAGCACTAGCAGCTGGCCAGGGGAGGCCAGCAGGGACGAGCTTTCGCTATGGCAGCTGGAGATACGGAGGTGACGGGAGAGCTGATTGCAGGTTCGATTCTTCTCGACTCCAGTCCAGCATTTGCATTATCAATTCTGGTGCTTCGTATAGCTTCATATCAGTATCTTTTGTGATTAGATACGGTATCATAGCTGAATCATTGCCTAGGACTTACAAGATTACGACCGGGGGTGGCATTATCCTCGTGAGTGATGTTTGTAAGGGTCGGAGAGTAGTTTTGGGAGGCCGTGAGTTGGAGGTGAGCCTGCTCGTAATGTCATTGCCAAACTACGATATAGTACTAGGCATGGATTGGTTGAGCAGGCACCACGCTAGCATTGATTGCAGAGGGGGTAGAGTTCTCTTCAGAGCACCGGGGGAGCCAGAGTTCGAGTACTCCAGACGTCAGGCAGAGCAGAGCAGCGGAGTCTTCTGTGGAGTCTCGGTCGAGAAGCAGACGATTCTACACCCCTTGATAGCAGAGTATATGGATGTTTTCCCAGAGGAGTTGCCAGGACTTCCACCAGACAGAGACATAGAGTTCTCGATAAACTTGGTTCCAGGAGCGGAACCCATCTCTCAGCATGTCTATCGGGCAAACAACAGCGAGCTGGTGGAGCTGAAGAAGCAGGTGGATGAGCTGCAGGACAAGGGATTCATCTGCTCGAGTTCGTCGCCATGGGGTGCACCAGTATTGTTCGTACCGAAGAAGGATGGGTCAGTACGCATGTGTATTGACTATAGGGCACTCAACAACCTCACGATCAAGAACAAATACCCACTGCCGCGGATCGACGATCTATTTGACCAGTTGAGCGGAGCTCGGGTATTTTCCAAGATTGATCTGAGGTCGAGATATCACCAGGTGAAGGTGAAGAGGGAGAATATTCCCAAGACCGCTTTCAGGATGCGGTACGGGCAGTTCGAGTTTTTGGTTATGCCGTTTGGGCTAACCAATGCACTAGCAGTGTTTATGAACCTTATGAACAAGGTGTTCCACCAGTATCTGGATCAATTTGTGGTGGTGTTTATTGACGACATCTTGGTATATTCCAAGACTGAGGAGGAGCACGAGGAGCATTTGAGGATCGTGTTGGAGACTCTCAGGAAGGAGCAGCTTTACGGGAAGCTCTCCAAGTGTGAGTTCTTCTTGGATCGGGTGGACTTCTTGGGGCATATGGTGACTGGAGATGGTATCTCAGTTGACCCTAAGAAGATTATAGCAGTTGAGGCATGGGCAGCGCCGACTTCAGTTGCAGAGATCAGGAGTTTCCTGGGGCTGGCAGGGTATTATCGGAGATTTGTGCAGGATTTCTTCCGGGTTGCAGAGCCATTGACTCTGGACCCGGAAGGATGCTGAGTTCGTTTGGTCAGAGGAGTGTCAGGCAGCTTTTGATGAGTTGAAGAAGCGGCTGACGACAGCTCTGATTCTGACGTTGCCTTCAGGATCAGGTGGATTCACTATTTATAGTGATGCTTCAGGGAAGGGGCTAGGTTGCATCTTGCAGCAGCATGGGAAGGTGATTGCCTATGCTTCTAGGCAATTGCGTCCCCATGAGAAGAACTACCCTACCCACGACCTGGAGCTGGCAGCAGTGATATTTGCTTTGAAGCTGTGGAGGCATTATCTGTATGGTGAGAGGGTGGAGATCTTCACAGATCACAAGAGCTTAAAGTATGTGTTCACTCAGAAGGAGTTGAACATGAGGCAGCGCAGATGGTTGGAGTTGATGAAGGACTTCGATATTACACTGCAGTATCATCTAGGGAAGGCCAACGTGGTTGTCGATGCCTTGAGTAGGTATCCGACAGCCATGTGTTTGACCATGGATCGGCATTTGCTTGTCGACTTGGAGAGCCTAGGGATTGAGGTGATCGTGCCCAGAGTGCAGATGCAACTACAGGGGATGCAGATTCAGTCAGACTTGGTGGAGAGGATCAAGTCAGCACAGTTTGAGGACGTTGCTCTACGGTGTCTCCAGGAGCAGGTCCGAGCAGGATTGCTAGAGGGCGAGTTTTCACTTGCAGAGGATGGTGCCTTGAGGCACGGTTCCAGATTATGTGTGCCCAGCAGAGATCTCAGAGAGCAGGTTATGCAGGAGGCCCACAGATCTCAGTACTCTATATACCCGGGTGCCAACAAGATGTACCGAGATCTACGGGAACATGTATGGTGGTCAGGAATGAAGCGGGAGATGGCTCTCTTCGTGGCTAGGTGTTTGGTCGGTCAGTAGGTCAAGGCAGAGAGACAGAGGCCCGGTGGATTGTTGCAGCCGTTGCCCATTCCCGAGTAGAAATGGGAGCATATTACTATGGACTTCGTTTCAGGATTGCCGCATACTCCATGAGAAAAAGACGCGATTTGGGTCATCGTTGATAGGTTGACCAAATCGGCCCACTTCTTGCCATTCAAGGTGGGTACGTCTACAGAGAGGCTGGCGGAGATGTATATGCGGCAGATAGTCAGGATCCACGGAGTTCCGGTCAGCATCGTCTCAGATCGGAATATCCATTTTACTTTCCATTTCTGGAGGAGTCTGCAAACCAGCTTGGGCTCTCAGTTCAAGTTTAGTACTGCATACCACCCCTAGACGGACGGACAGTCAGAGCAGACCATTCAGACTCTTGAGGATATGCTGCGGACGTGCGTCCTGGACTTTGGAGGTTCCTGGGAGGATCATCTTCATTTGGTGGAGTTTGCTTACAACAATAGTTACCAGGCCAGCATTGAGATGTCACCTTTCGAGGCTCTGTACGGGCGTAGGTGCCGTACACCCTTATCCTGGAATGATGTTGGTGAGCGAGATTTACTAGAGCCAGAGATGGTTGTTGATGCGGCCGAGAAGGTGAAGCTCATCAGGGACAGACTCCGCGTGGCGCAGGACAGACATCGGCACTGGGCCGATAGCCACCGGAGGCCCTTGGAGTTTGAGGTACAGATTAGAGTAGGATTAGATTTAGGTTTCCTTGTTTGTGATTTTTGATCATGTTTGTTTATTATAATTAATTGAGACCTTGCTTGTGATTAGGTCGGAGACCAGGTTTTCTTGAGGATATCTCCGACTCGTGGTACAATACATTTTGGTGGAGGCGGGAAGCTTAGCCCGCGCTTCATCGGCCCTTTCGTTATCAGCGGGAGAGTCGGTGACGTGGCTTACAGGCTAGACTTTTCGCTTGCACTTGTGGGGGTCCATAACGTATTCCATATATCACAGTTGAGACGGTACGTGGCTGACCCTAGCCATGTGCTCGATCATTCGAAGATAGAGGTTGGGCCTTCTCTCAGCTATCCAGAGCAGCCAGTGGAGATTCTGGATCGACGGGAGAAGGTTCTGAGGAACCAGGTGATACCCTTGGTGCACGTCGCATGGAGGCATCATTCTTCAGGAGAGTCTACCTGGGAGCGGGAGGATGAGATGCACGAGCGCTACCCTTATCTTTTTGGACCGTGAGGTATGCTTTCTATCCTTCTCATCAGTTGTATTTCGCCTTTCAATTTCGAAGACAAAATTCTTCTAAGGAGGGTAGATTTGTCACTACCACATATCTAGTGTGAGAGTATTTTTGTCATTTTTGGGGTATTTTAAATTTATTAGAATTAATTAGAATTTATGGGAATTTTTAGGAATTATTTTGGTATTGTTTGGACTAGATTGATTTTGGCTAGTTTGGACCCATGTAGATCAACCTAGGAGCTAATCCTAGTTAGTTTGAGCTTGGTTAGAATTTGTGACTCTAGTCTAACCTAGCCTAATCTATGGTTAGGTCATTAGAACCTATTTAGCTATAGAAATTAGAAAGCCATAAGCCATGACTTATGATTTAGAGTCTTTATTAATCAAATAAACCATAGCTCTTGTAACTTCGCCCAAGCCCAAACTACCAAACCCTAACCCTAAGTGTAGTGGCCGGACACCTAGTGTCATTGGGATTCCTCCACTATAAAACCCCTCCTAAAATCTAGGGCTAGCCTCCCTTCCTTAGGAAATTTATTTCAAAAAGAAAGAGGTGAGCTCCTAACTTTAGAAATTCATTATAAATTCATTTTAATTCCTTTCTTCCCCAAACCTTTTGCATTAGGACCTAAAATCCTTCTTCTTGCTGCTAGTATTGATTGTTTGCAGGGAAGCAATAATTTGTGAGATTTTGGGTGGCTTGAGGAATCATTCCATTGGGTTTTTGTGAGAGCTTGTTCATCAATAGGTATAACCTTGAATACTCCATATAAATCCTGTTTAAAATCATTTTAGGAATGCCCTAGCCCTAACCTAATTATAGGATAGGCAAACCCTAGATTTTGGATCCATTTCGTATCCGTATCGGACACGTATCAGTCGGGTGATGAGGTGTTCGACAAAATGTCTCAAAGGATATTTCGTTCGAGTTTTTGAATTCTTTTTGAATAGGAAATTAGTCCTTAGGGTTGCTTAAGGGATTCCAGTGTCATATGATGATTTTCGTGTCGTGTCGAGTCGTGGGGGACACGTGCACACACGGGTTCGAGCACGTGCACGAGCAATGTAGCTCCCCTGCTACCAGCGTGCTCGTGCGGGCTGTACAGGGCACGTGAGTGCCTAGTTTTTGACACTGTGCAATGGACAGTGTCTGTCATGACACTCCCCAAGCCTCGTGTCATATAGTGTCGTGTCGGACACGTAATTTCGTGTGCACGGGGAAGGGACTGTGCGGTTCAGTGCACAGGTTGTGGTTTCTATTTTAATTTGTTCTTAATGCATTTAATTTGAGTTTTAATGATTGTTTAGAATCTAAATATGTTACCTAAACTCTGTTACATTAGGTTGCACATTAAGTTAGGTTTTATGTGGAATATTGGATTGGAATGGGCTAATGAACTATTTTTGATACTTGAACTGATACTAGGATTTCTGGTGATTTTTCCAATCCATTCTTCCAGGTTTTGTTATGTTGTTTAACTAATATTTATCCCCACATATCACAATACAAGTTAGTTAAGTTTTTACATTCGAAAATAGGCTTTTGATTGTGTGTATGAGCTTTTGACTATTGGATTCATATTCGAAATGGTTGAACTGGGTTGTGTTCAGAAATGAACCTGAGATTTCTAAGTATTCCTATATTGAACTGTGGTGAACTGGTTACCTGAGTATGGGATGGTGTTCCCAGTTTTGTGCAAACCTGAATTGGTTACTGTCCTTCCCTGAAACTGATTTCCTTGTTCTTTGATTTCTGAATTAGAATCCTCCTTGATACATGATATGGTATGTTCTTTTAACTGTGGAGGTTCAACAGAAAACCTGGGTTTTAGTTGTGTTCATTTCTTCCTAAAACCTAAAATTCCTGCACATTGTTTCCTTTTCATTTTGATAACCTGGGAACTCATTTGCTAACTGTGGTTTAAATGATATAATCTGAGTTTATTCTGGGTGCAAGGGTTAAACTGTGTATTGCTTTGGAAGATTGTTTTAAAAACTGAGATTGTTGGGGTTACTGAATTGATTTTATTTTCTTAACTGAGTTTAATGTGAAATTATTCCAGTTGACAGCATGTTGCTCATGTGTCAGTTTCAGGGTTGTAATGCATAGTAGCACCTTTGAATTGATTTCCTTTCTTCCTTTAGGGTGTGTTGCTGAAGTGTTGTTCTTCAAAAACCTGGGAATGAGTCCCATGACTGGAAACTGAAATTAATAAGGTGTATTGATAGTTGCCATATGATTAACTGATTTCTGTGTTCCCTTTGGACTTGAACACTAAATTTCTGCACTGTCCAGAAATGGACTCCCCCATACACACACCTTGCCTTCATATTTACACATCATACACCCTCACCTTCACTCACCACACATACACTGTTTCATTAAATCTGAGAATTGTTATATGGACACACACAATTTCATATGCAAGCACAATCACAGGCCACCTATTCTAATTCCTGTCACAAGTTGCACACACACACACACACAGTTACATATGTTTCCCTACATGCATATTCTATTTTCTAATGTAGAGTGTATATGTAATGCTAACTCTAATATATGTATCTATATATATAATGTAAAGTTGTGGTGTATATATAAGTTATTAATGTATTGTGGGTTATAGATTGTGAATATCTATTTGTGTATGGATATCATATAGGTAGATAATGTATATATAGGGTACATAGATCTTTGTGCTAGATAATTGTGTAAGTGTGATGTCGGTTGACCTAGTGATGTGTAGGAGTGTTTAGCTAGACTTGTTTAAGACTAAGGAAGACTAGTTGGCCTAATTTAGACTTGGTTGACCTAGCTTGACTTCTAGGGTTGACCAGAGTTGACCAAGAGTTGACTTTGGCCTAGAATGACCTAGAATCATGTAGAATGCATAGTAGAACTTCATTTTACCATTTTAGACTCGTTGTGACTTTTGCTATTCTGATTAGGAGCCAGACACCACTCCTTGGACAGTATGTTTCATATTGGACACTCAGATACAGGCAAGTACATTCTCTGATCATTTCATATCCTGCTTAGAACTATTTCCTACAGTAGATTACTTTACTTGTACTGTCACGATGGTCACACGGATTGGTACTATATGGATCCCTTCTTGAGATGTTATCCTTAGGGAGCATCGGGTACTTCATGTTCTGTGCGTTTCACTTACATGGCATATCACTATGCTTCACTGGTTCTTTGATCACTTGTGACATATACTCTTATGATCGCAGAGTCTCCTAGAATCTCTTATCCCATTCACTGGGTATCCTACAATCTCCTAGAATCATCCATTTATGGGCATCCATGTATCATCCTTCGGGGCCTTGCATGGAATCATAACATAACCTGGCTGGATCCTTGTGTATTGATTGGAGGTACGGGAGAGTAGAAATGTACATGTGAATAATACCCAAGTAGTATCTTATCAGAATCTCTTCCATAGTGTCTTATCAGAATCTCCTATGCCATTTACATGTCTATGTTGTACTCTGACTCACTAGTCACATGATAGTTCTCTATTTATAGTAGATATTTCTATTACAGCTTTCTCTCTCTGTTTACATACTGCACTTCTTTCAGTACTTGTATCTTACTTTACTGCATGATTATATCTTCTAACCTGCTATGAACTGTTAAGATGTACTGTACCCGCTCATGTCCTGACTGGACCTGTTAAAAATATTAAAGAGGACGAGGAGGAGGCTTGCCTGGACACTTACTACGGGGCAGCCTTAGATGACACCTGCGAGCTGGACCCTCAGGAGGACCCAGCTCTAGCTGAGGATATCACCCCGACTGCCTAGACTAGATTAGTTAGGCTGATTATCTTACTTTATGCAGTCTTGAGACATATTTTAGCTAGACTTTATTTGGAGTTCAGAGTTGTATATATTCTTTCATTCTGTATATGAGACCATGTACTTCTGGATATTGCTGGGATTATCTTAGACTATTTTATCTATTTATTTCCTTAAGTTCTATTTTATATCGTGCTATCTCTTCCTTAGTTGTGATTGAGTTTTACTGCTATGTTACCCCCATTCTGGGAGTCTAAACTGTTTAGATATATATATTGTTAGATGTTGTGACCTAGGACAGCGTTCTACCGTCGACACTGCGGCGTAGGCTGGGCGTTGTTACGTTCTCGTACCCTCACAGTGGGTGCGGGTCATGACAATATATATATATATATATATATATATATATATATATATATATATATATATATATTTACTGACTCGTCAAGTTGAACCGTGTATAACATTCTCGACGCTTAAGAGGAATCATTTGGACTTAGTGGACTATCGAACTATTAGTATCGGAATATTAATATCGGTATCGCACTATCGGTATCGGACTATCGGTATCGGTATCGAACTATCGGTATCGGTATCGAACTATCGGTATCGAACAATCGGTATCGAACAATCGGTATCGTTAGCGGACTATCGGACTATCGGTATCGGTATCGGACTATCGGTATCGATATCGCACTATTGGTATCGGACTATCGGTATCGGTATCGCACTATCGGTATCGAACTATCGGTATCGATATCGAACTATCGATATCGGTATCCGTATCCGTTTGTACTTAGTATCGATCGTAGCAGATTAGTATCGGTATATCGGTTTGGTATAGGTCGTATCGGATGGTATTGACCTTAGCGAATTGGTATCGTCCTATCCGATATATATCGGCCATATAGCTAGGATTTGTATCGGCCTTATCGATTCGGTATCGGCCGTATCGGATGTGTATCGGCCGTATCAGATTAGCATGGTGGAAGGTTTAGTAACAACTGTACTTAGATATTTCTCTTTTCGAGCTAGAATACCATTGCAAGAGAGTCACGAGAGAGTAAAAAAATCTCCTACATAATGATGTTTATGAGAGTGATTGGCCAATTACAGTAACACACATGCTGCATTTTCCATCAGGGAAGGAGAGATTGAAGGCAATAACATATAGAGTTGTATTTCGGAAGAAGACGAACTCCTATAAACTCTTTGTTCACAAAGAGTTTGTACGAGCTCTTCTCCCGAAATACAACTCTATATGTTATTGCTTTCAATCTCTCATTCCCTGATACAGCATGTGTGTTACTGTAATTGGCCAATCACTCTCGTAAACATCAATATGTAGGAGTTTTTTTTTACTCTCTCGTGACTCTCTTGCAATGGTATTCTAGCTCAAGAAGAGAAAAATCTAAGTACAGTTGTTACTAAACCTTCCACTATGCTAATCTAATACGGCCGATACATATCCGATATGGCCGATACCTATCAGATATGGCCAACACTGAACTGATAAGGCCGGTACGAATCCTAGCTATACGGCCGATACATATTGGATAGAACGATACCAATTCGCTAAGGTCAATACCAATTTGATACGGCCTATACCAAACCTATAGATCGATACTAATCTGATGCGGTCGATACTAAGTACATCCGGCCTATATACCAGCGGATCCACCAGTTACATGATTATATATATACTAATTCTGTTTAGTTTGTCTTACGATACAGATTTTCACATCCAATCTGTGATGGATCGTTATTTCGTTGATCATACATGGATGTACAAACGACAACACGAAAGCAGAATAGATGTGAGTGATGATTTTTAGGCAGGCGTGGAAGTGTTTCTTAAGTATACCATGAGCAAAGCTCAGTATATAGATGGTAACAAAATCAAGTGTCCATGTCGTAATTGTCGCAATAGACATTACGAAGAAGTGGTGAGTGTAAGAGATCATTTGACCCGTAAGGGTTTCGTACGTGATTACGGCCTGTGGTCATCGCAAGGTGAACTATATGCGGAAAGACAGGTTGCGAATGCTGCTAGTTATGCTTTTGATGATAATGCTGCAACAGATTTTGTCGTCGAAGACGACGAATGCTCTGTTGATTATGAAGGCCTGCAGAACCTTGCGCGAGATATGGTGTACGATGCGGCATGGCCTAATTTTGAACCGGAGGATCCTAATCCCGAGGCGAAGGAGTTCTATGATATGTTTCATGATGCTAAAACTTCTTTATATCCTGGTTGTGAGCCACATTCCGTACTGTCAGTGACGATGCGGTTGTTGAACATAAAGTCCAATTTTAACTTGCCACAAACTTGCTATGATCGAATTATACAACTAATCAAGGAGATGTTACAGAAGGAATCAAAAGAGCTTCCAAAAAACTTCTACAAGTCGAAGATGATGGTCAGACAACTGGGACTGGGGTACGAGAAGATAGATTGTTGTCGCAACGGATGCATGTTGTACTACAAGAAGACGAGGATATAGAAAGTTGCAGCTTTTGTAATGCGGATCGTTACAAGCCAGTCAGGGGAAAAGGAAAGTCAACTAGAAAATGACTTCCTTACAAGTATATGCATTGATTGTCAATCACGAAGCGCTTGCAGAGGATGTATATGTCTCAGAATACAGCAGAACACATGACGTGGCACAACAAAGAACGCACAAAGGACGATGGAGAATTGTCACATTCTTCGGATGGAGAGGCGTAGAAATATTTCGATTTGCTCATCCAAATTTTGCTGCAGAGCCTAGAAATGTACGTCTGGGGCTATGTTCTGATGGCTTCGCCCTTTTCGGGCAGTCGGAATCTCAATACTCCTGCTAGCCGGTTATTCTGACCCCTTACAATCTGCCACCATGGATGTGTATGAAGACTCCTTATATGTTCTTGACAGCTGTCATACCGGGTCCCAAAAATCTGAAGAAGAATATCGATATATATTTACAGCCGTTGGTGGATGAGCTGAAATAGCTGTGGGAGATCGGCGTCGCGACCTATGATATTTCCAGGAAACAGAACTTTCAGATGAGAGCTTCACTGACGTGGACAATCAATGTTTTTCCTGCACACGGTATGCTATCGGGATGGAGTACTCACGGCACCATGTCTTGTCCGATATGCATGGAAAATAGTAAGGCGTTCAGCCTTAAGCATGGAGGAAAAACTTCTTTCTTTAATTGTCATCGTCAATTTCTGCCCGCGAGTCATCCTTGGAGAAAGAACAAGGACGCGTTCAGAGCTGGAAAATAAGAATTTTCTTATCCGCCTGCCAGATTATCGGGATACGATATTTGGAAAGATGTAAAGGACTTGCCTACTGTAATGGAAGATCCATCGAACAATCGTGTCGATGGGTTCGGACAAAGGCATAACTGGACCAAACGGAGTATCTTCTGGGACTTACCTTATTGGAAAGATAATCTTATAAGGCATAATCTTGATGTTATGCATATCGAAAAGAATGTGTTCGATAATGTCTTCAATACGGTCATGGATATTAAAGGAAAGACGAAGGACAATCCAAAAGCAAGACAAGACATTGTTGAGATATGCAAGCGTCCTTATCTGAACTTGATACAAAGGGGAGCTGGTGGACAACTAAGTAAGCCGATAGCACAATACACATTGAGCAAGAAAGATAGATTGATAATCTGCAAGTGGGTATCTACTTTAACATTTCTCGACGGCTATGTGTCGAATTTGTCTAGATGTGTTGATTTTAATGAACGCAAGCTAACGGAAATGAAGAGTCCTGACTGCCATATGTTTATGGAAAGATTACTGCCTATTACTTTGAAAGAGGTGTTGCCTTCTGCTGTATGGGTTCCGTTGGCCGAACTATCTATATTCTTTAGGGATATTTGTTCAACTAAGTTGACTGTGCAACACATGGTTGAACTTGAGGAGAAGATTATCTTAACAATTTACAAGTTGGAGAAAATATTTCCTCCTAGCTTCTTCAACAACATGGAGCATCTACCGATTCATCTAGCGTACGAAGCCCGTGTCGGTGCATCTGTTCATTATCGATAGATGTACCCATTTGAAAGGTACATAAAAATCGATATAATTTAAGTTGAATTTTAGTGGGTTTTAAAATTTATTCTTAATTCTCAAGATAATTTGTCTCTCTAGATACCTACACCATCTAAAGAAGAAAGTTGGCAACAAGGCCCATATAGAGGCTTCGATATGTGAAGCATAACTTATCGACGAGGTATCAAACTTCTGCTCTATTTATTTCGATACTCATATTAAGACAAATCGAAATAGACCTCAAAGGAATGACGAGGACGTTGAGGATGGAGGTATATTCAATGTAAGGGGCAAGCCTGTTGGGGCTAGTAAAAAATGGTGGTTGACTGACGACGAGTATGATGCCGCTCACCGATATGTCTTGTTAAACTGTGACATACAAGAAGTTAGAGATTTGGAGAAGTAAGTCAGTACACTTGCACTCGTTATAATCTCTAATTTGATGAAGTAAGTAACTACACTTATATATTCTTATTTTCTCTAATAGTGTATTTAGAGATGAAGTCAAAATGAGGACACCCGATATTACCGATGAGGAACTTCAAAGAGAGGTTGATTGTACATTTCCGTCATGGTTTCGTAAATACGTAAGTAACTGTTATTATAATTGAGGTTGATTTTATATATTCTTATAAAATACGTAAGTAACTGAGATTATAAATATATAATCTAAAACATTTAAATTATAAATATTTGTTTACAGGTTTTATTGCCAAAAACAACACTCACTAATGAGAGTGTTCGTTATCTGGCATTGGGACCGAAGAAGCAAACAAAGACTTGGCCAGGCTATGTCGTTAATGGCTTCAGGTTTAAGGTAACTCAGAATGCTATAAATGTCGAATTTATCAATGACGGCATCAGTACCAAGGATTCTGGTGTTTGCATAAGAGGCACCATCTATGACGACGAACCGGACTTTGACTATTATGGAGTGCTTCGGGATATTGTAGATTTACAATATACTAGCCCATAAGATATGAATATTGTGATGTTCAAATGTGAGTGGTTCGATACGACACCAAATATCGGTTGGAGAATCGATAATAAATTTGGATTTGTCGATATAAATCATCGCAGGAGGTATAGAGGGTCCGATACATTTGCGATAGCAAATCAGGCTGTTCAAGTCTACTATACAAGCTACCCAAGGTGTCGTAGAAATCGATTTGACTGGTGGAAAGTATGTAAGATTAAATCTAGAAATACATTCAACATTGGAGACCCAGCATACCAAGAGGACCAGATCGAAAAGTCCTAATAATTAGGACAACACTCGGATACAATGGATGTTGAAGATATTGTTGAGGAAAATAGAGGAGAGAAAGAGGTTGATACACAAGACTTAGCTGTCAAACAGGGGAGAAAGAGGCGTCTTGTCCCAAATATTAAGGCAGAAGAAGAAAAAGACGAATTTGATGGGGTTGAGGATACAAATGAAATCGACGATGAAGATAAGGATGAGGATGAGGATGAGGAGGAGGATGATGATGAAGATGAGGCCGAGGATGAGAACGAAGACATGATTAGGTTACATATTATTGTATATTAAAAATACTTCCAATTACGTGAATTAAGTTTGACCTCATAAAAGCAATTACGTGAATTCATGTTTTTTGTTCGATTATTTACTTATTACAGATGGCACTCCTAGTCTTTTTCATCGCGGCGGCACTCGTCTCTCTACTGCTGGTATGAATATTTTAGTTTAGAATTTTATATTCATTTACACTTTTATATTGTTAATTATGTTTATGTGTTCTATTTACAGGTCATGATGGCTGGCCGTGGTCGTGGTGCTGGTGGTGGTGGTGGTGGTGGTCGTGGTCGTGGTCGTGGTCGTAGTAGTGCTGGTGGTCGTGGTCGCATTCAATCTTCACGGGATGTGACACCATCCAGCGAGCCCGATCCGGAGAGTACCCCGGGCACAGACGCATCCTGCCGTCGATCGACAACTTCATCGAGGCATGAGTCTGGATCTGCTAGCGGATCCGTTCCGCTATCGGACCCACCAGCGGATCCACCAGTAGATCCCCCAGTTACTGCACAGTGGGCCCTGGAGTACCCCCATACTCGGTTCCATCCGGTTACTGGGGAGTACATACGAGGACCCGCGGATCCTCCGACAGCAACAGAGAGGCCGAGAGGCGAGTTCCGACGAGAGCTATGGCCCGCGGGGACCTCGTAAGTAAATTTAAGATAATTTATTAAATTTCTTTCATTTATTCAAGTTAATAATCCAGTCGTTTCTTCTTTTTAGGTTTTTTCCGTTTAATGTTGCCAGGGCTCTTGGAGAAATTATCAGGGCTAACTTCCATGGTCCCTACCTCAACTTTTCGTCGGTGCCCCCAAACTTGAAGTACGTCTGTCTCGACGAGTTGAGGGTATATATCTATATCTTTTGGTTAATTATTAGTTACTCTTTAATCAACCATTTTTTAAATTACGTGATAATTGAATTTGTATGTTAGACGACGTACTGGTGGCCCCTCCCCCATCGCGAGGACGCGATCCATAGGACCTACAGAAGCGCTACCTCGAAGAAGATACGGGATATGATTCATGACCTGAAAATGGGGTAGACGAGGCCGAATTGGATCCGACAGGACTATTATGAGGACCTCTTATATATAGTGGTGGCCCATGTAGGTCGAGTTTATGTAGTGGTATTCGAACTAGAGTATCACTACAGCCTGCAGTAGGAATAGGATATTTTGAAAGTACTCAATCACAGTTAGGATTCCTTGAGAGATTCCTGGGACGACCCTTGAGAATCTTATTTAAACTTCAATTTGAAATTATTTTCCTCGTTTGTTGCTCTCACTCCTTGATTATTAAATTTGATTTTGTTGGATCGTTGTTGATTTTGATTTTCCTATCGAGATAAATTTTATGGCGTGAGTTACGATATTTTCTGATAACATATGTTGACCGGAATAACAGGGATGGTAAAATGTCTACTTGATTATGGAACCTGTAGTTTATCGCAGCCATATTAGCTGGCGTGGCAAAAACATAGGGACCTGACTTCGGATGTACGTATCTTGGTTATGAGATTTGGAATTTCTTCAGCTATACTAGTCGGCATAGCAAGATTTTCAGACGACATGATTGTAGAGGTGCATACCCCAGTTATGGAATCTATCGTTTATCGCAGCCTTGCTTACTGGCATGGCGAGGACTCTGAGTAACATGATTTTGGACAGACGTATATGATTATCAGATTGTATCTTGAGAAAGTTTTTAAACATATCATCTCTATCGTACCCTTCTATTATTATAAATTGTTTTTCCAGCATCAATAACTTAGGAGTAGGAGTATGAGTAGGGGTAGCTTAGCTGTTATTGTAAATCTAGTGTAACTTCTTGCTATAATTTTTTTTCTAATACAATGAATCGATGATTTTGCTAGACCTTAACTTGGATTTGATATTATAGCTCTGGTTTAAAAATGTTTCTTCTTTTAAACAGATAAGCAGAACAGATTTTATCATTATTTTCTTCTTGCCATTATTTCTTGTATTACCTTAAAATATATATATATATAGTGGACACAGATACTTGCCTGACACGTATGCATGCTACACTTGATTACCAACCTATCTAAATGTATATTAATATGTTTGATGTTAATTTCTCAAAACCCCAATATTTCTAATATAGTACAGTATCAGTGACTAGTTCTCTGTTTTTCAGATTAAATTCATAAATTAAATTTAAATATCACGTTATTAGTCATTGTTTACATCACTGCACAAGTATGTTATATATAGGGTTTCAATTCTGAAAGAAATCGGTTGAGTTTGGTTCAGTTTTGTGTTTGAATTTGTCAAATCTGAGACTGTGTGCATATTAACCTTTTAAGCCTGAATTCTAAGTGATTAGTCAATTTGTAGTTTTTTTTTAAATGAAATATTTTGAGCCGTATACAATGTTGTGTGTAGATATATAATGTTAGGTTTCATACTCTTACATGTTAGGTTGTGGTTGTGGTAAACATTGAGTTGGTTTTGATGTTCGAATTTCTCCAAAATCCTGAAAACTGAATACATGTTAACATTTTTACATTGCTTTCAAATGTGTAGTTCAATTTCAGATCTAATATGTAATGTTGAGCTAAACTGAAAGATCGAACCCTTTATTTCAAGTTTTAACCCATGTACACTAGACACCCTACACTAATGTTCACAACTGCCATGAAAACCTAACCCTTCATCTCTATGTTATGTTCATATAGCTATATAGATACACACACACACACACACACACACACACACACATATATATATATATATATATATATATATATATATATATGGTTAGCCATGCATGTTATGAGTAAATAGCTTGTGCCTTGTAGACTGCTTAACCAACATGCCATGAATAGTGTAACTTGATAGCTATAGTTGAGACCCAAATCCTCATATACACTTTCATGTATATTTTACACAAACCACATAACATTTACATAATGTTAGATTTTCCTTCTCTAACACTCTCTCTTGCTATATATATTATATTGTGATTGGATTCAATGCTATTGACTTTCGTTCCTCAAACTTTTGGGTTTTGATTTTTTTTCTTAAATAGTACCCCTTTATAGATGATTAGTAGTTATCTTATTTTATTTTTGATAATTATCAGTTTTTATATAGGATGGTAGACTACCTTACAGCCTTGATGATTGTTGTTTTTATCATTTCCAGTATGGCACCCATGACCCGAGCCCGTCGCCTGAGAGCAGCTGCAGCTACTGAGAGTATTCTTCCACCTCCTATTGTTCAGGAGGTAGTGATCCCTCTATCCGATCAGGGGGTGGTGGCACCTCCTACCATCGAGGAGGTGTTAGCATCCTTACCAGAGAGTTTTCCTCCACCACATGTTACTCGGGAGAGAGTTGCAGTCTCATCTGAGACCAAGAGTTCTTCCCCGTCTCCTCCTCTGCCTCCAGGAGCGGTACCCCATACCATACCCTCGGCATGTTTGTTTTCTGACGGAGCTCAGATATCCAGACTTCTCCGGGATGTGTTGGAGGCACAGAGAGTTCATGCTGCGATCCTGAAGGAGCAGGGTCGTGGGATCCAACTGCTATAGGATTTGGTACATTCAGGAGGAGAGCCTAGTCCTAAGAGGCCGAGGAGCAGTGTATACCCAGAGCCCCGTGAGCACCCAGACTATCAGCCTAGACTAGCCTACCCAGTCCAGACTCCTGTTCAGCAGAGGCCAGCTGAGAGAATGCCTACCTGCACCTTCTGTAAGAAGCCTGGACATGTTTGGGGCTACTATAGGAAGAAAAGAGGGGTGTGCCTGTTATGTGGGTCAGCTGCACACATGCTACGAGACTGTCCTGCTGCACTTATCCCAGCCAAGACTCCGCCTTCGGGAGGGAGTTTCAGCCACCAGACCTAGTTGGAGGTGAGTCATTGACCTATATCTTAGCCAGTCTTTGATAATTGATGTACCCTACCATATTGTTGTATGTTTTTATACCTTATGATTGCTCTTGACCTAATATGACTAGAATGGCTAGATGAGACCTCAGACTGATACCACTTACCAAAATCCTATATGTTATCCTTCCAATTGCATGATTTAGATAAGTTCTCTTTTGACCTTGATTGTTTGGGTTTGACCTAGAAGGGGTACGATCATCTTAATTTCGAGGACGAAAATTTTCTAAGGTGGGTAGGATTGTAACACCCAGTTTTCCAAATGAGGGTAATTTTGAAATTTTATAATTTTAATCCTTTAATAATGATATTTAAGTCATGATATAATTTTTGGTAATTTTTAAATCATTTTAAAACTATTTTAAATCATGACTTATGATTTTGGTGTTTTGATAGTGTAACACTAGAGACAGCTTAACCTAGAGCCTAGCCATGTGATTAGGGTGTTTCATTTATCATTTCCAGTTCGAGGGTATTTTTGTCATTTTGAATTTAATTGAATTTAATATATATTATTTGGAATTTAATGTATTATTAAGAATGGTGTGATTTTAATGTTATTTAATTGATTGCCATGTATTGTGATTAGCCTAACTTGGTTTGGACCTAACCTAGATTAGTCATAGCTAGTCTTAGCTAACCATGGTTGATAGTTAGTATTAATTATATTTATTAGAATTTTCAGTAATTTTTAGTATATTTGATTTGGTGCTATTTTAGACTTTGACTAGTGTTGACTTAGGAGACTGTCCTAGAGGCTAACCTAGGTCATGACTATTTGGTTAGGTTATGGAACCCTAGCTTGACCTAAGTTAGTGACATTTAACTCATTAGAATATATTAGGAGGAATTAGGATTTAAATTGATTAGAGAATGGCTTATGATTTCACAAGTCAAGACTTGTGACTTAAGCCTTAGAGGCCCAACCCAACACTTGTAGAGCCCTAACCCTAGCCCAACAGCCCATGGCTAGCCACATAGGGATTCCCCCTCTATTTAGTCCTTCCTAGAAATTAGGGCTAGCCTCCCTTAGAATTATTTTCCAAGTTTTGGAAAGAGGTGAGTCTCCATCTTCATTAAACCCTAGAAAATCCATTTCAATTCCTTTTCTACCCAAATCAATTTCATTAGGTTCTAAAATTAGTTTACTTGCTGTTGGTATTGAGTAATTTCAGGAAAGAATCAATTTGAAGGAGATTGGTGGCTTGAGGAACCACTTTCATTTGGGGCTTTTTGAGCTTTGTACACCCATAGGTAAAATTCCAATCTACACCGTGAAATGATGTTTTTATTTCATATCTAGGAAGTCCTAGGCCTACCCTAGTGTAGGTGTAGCTAACCCTAGGTTTTTGAGTCCAATACGTGTCCGTATCGGACACGTATCAGCCCTTGTAATTAGGTGTTTGACGAAATGCCCCAAAGGGCATTTCGATTTAATTTCAGCATTGTAATTGAATAGGAATTAGGGTTTTTACCTCGCTTATGTGATTCTATTGCTCTGAGCATGTTTTAGTGTCGTGTCGAGTCGCCACAGACACGGGAACACGCGGGTGTGCGCGCGCTCGCACGGGCACTGTAGCTGCCCTGCTACTCGGGTGCGTTTGTGCAGCGGACATGCCACATCGACAAGTGAAACTTGACATACGTGATGGGACACTGACTGACACGAGGTTCCTAGAGTTTCACGAACTCTCGTGACGTGTCGGATACGATATTGCACGTGCACTGTGTGTGCGTTGTGCGTATCAGTGTGTGTTTTTGTTTCTCTGTTTGGTTTCAGTTTAAAATGATTTAATTAGCGATGTTAAATGTCAATCAAGATCCTAACATGTCTAATTATAATAGATTAGGTTTACATGATAGTTTAGTTGTTGGGATGAATTTGGATTCGAACATGGGTTAAATGGTATTCATCACTGATACATTTCTGATACTTGCATTTTCAGTATTTTCCTAACTTCTAATTCCCAGTTTATGTAATTTTTTTCATTGTTTATGTTACCCACATGTTGTAATTCATGTTTAGCTAGGTATTTAGATTCGAATTTGGTTTGTGGTTTGTAAATGAGAAATTGGACATTGTGTTAGATTTCGAATGGAATAGAACTGGTGTTGTTGAGTTCTATAGCTGATATGGTGTTGGTTTGATTGAGTTCCTATTGGCATTGTACTCTGTCAAATGGGAACTGGATTCATTTCCTAATAACCTGTTATTCCATTCCTATGAAAACTGAGATACTGATTTCTTCCCTTTTCGAAATACTAATTTACTGAGAATGGTTTTCTTAACCTGAGAATGGAAGTTTAATGCCTGAGATTGGTTTCCTTCTTCACATTGATATTGAATGGTTGATTTATGGGTTTCAGTTCTATACATGAACTATGATTGAATATTTTAATTCAGTCCTTAACATCCTGAATTAGTTTCCCTTCCTTCTTAATACATGAACCGAATTGCCTAATAACCTGGGTATGATCTTCTCTTAACTGAGATGTTGAATCCTTTTCCTTAACTTCCTGAACTAATCCTCCTTAACCTGAACTGTAAACTGATTCCTAACTGAGAAGTAGGTTCCTGTTATTCCCTGTTTTCTTTTCCTGCTACACTGGTTACATTATTCCAGTCTAAACCAAAAATCTGATATGAATACTCATATTTCATTGGGAGTTAGCACTGTTTTGTATTGCCTAACACTGAGAATGATTCCTGTTTTCCTTGCACACACAAATGTATTTCACTGAATTCGGGATATATATACTGAACTAATTTTATTTTTCCAATGTATTTCCAGTTTGGTATTCCCTGAATTTTCTCTTGTATTCACTGTTTCAGGTTTTGTTTCTGTTTTCCCATTACCCTCATGTCTCACACAATGCTAACACTTCACTGATTTACCCCGCACACACCTACATACCATATCACACATTCATGTGACACTCTCAAGTCACACACACACACATGCCTACACACACTCGTCTCTCACACACACACACATGTCACCACCACATTCTCTTCCTATTTCTCTATGTATGTATATATATTTGAGATATATTATATAATGTGTGTTACCATATCAAATTAATTTGGTTATAAATGATGTAATGTGTGATATGTATATAGTAGTCTATATGCCCATATGCATTTCTATTTTAGCTTATATAAATAGATCAATATGTGTATCTCTATATTAGAATGTATTATATATTAGATGTATTTAACTTGTGTTATGTGAGTATGGTTTGGTTCATGGGTATGGTATAGCCTATGGCCTATGGGTGACTTGAATGCCTAGTATAGAGTCTAGATTAGTCTTGTGCAGTCTTGTTAGACCTAGAATAGACTAGTTAGACTAGTATAGACTTGTTTGACTTAGGTTTGACTTGGTTGACCTAGTTTGACTTCTAGGGTTGACCAGAGTTGACCAAGAATTGACTTTGGTATAGATTGACCTAGATTCATGCAGAATGCATTGTAGTGCATCTTATTACCATTCTGGACTTGTTGTGACTTGTGTTGTTCTAATAGGAGCCAGACACCACTCCTCGGACAGTATATATTCTCCAGATTCTCAGGATACAGGCGAGTACATTCTCTGATCATTTCATATCTTGTTTAGGATTATATTCCTGCTTTAGATTACTTTACATGATGCTGACACGTTGGAAACACGGATTAGTACTATATGGATCTGGTTGTGCAATGTTATCCCCTTAGCGGATACATCGGGTATTCGTGTTCGTATACTTTATCGTGAATATCGTATACTCCTTGTATTTGTGACATTCGTGTATGAAACGTGTGAATCATATATAATCATGTATTCACATGACCTTCGTGTACAATAACATAACTTAGCTAGATCCTTGTGTATTGATTGGGGCGGGGGAGTAGAAGTGGTTATGTATTCAATCCAGTAGATTACTCGTGTACAACATCGTGCCGTTTACATAACCATCTTGTGTTCTGAATTACTAGCACTTTTAGTTCTCTATATACTGTAGCTATTTATTTACAGTCTCTCTCTTTTTATCATGTTATTTCTTCAGATCCTGTATCGTACTCTCTAGCATGTTTATATTTCCTAACCTGTTATGATTTTGTTGAGATGTACTGTGCTCGCTCATGTCCTGACTGGACCTGTTAAAAATTTTACAGTGAATGATGAGGCTCTGGTGTCTACCCCTCTTGGTGCAGTTTTAGACATCACTAGTGACTTGGACCTGCTAGCAGTTGATGACACTTTCCTAGATTAGGATGCCTTATCTTTTCTGGATTACTGTATATAGATTCTGAGATGTTATTTGGGATATGTACTTATTTTAGACACTTAGACTTCTGGATTGTATCTCTACGATTCTTCTGTTCTGGATATTTATTATCTATCTATCTACCTTTATCATGTTCTACCTTAGTTGTGATTGAGACTGTATTTGCTATGTCACCTCCATTCGGAGAGTATATACTGTACATGTACCTTTATATTGTTAGATGTTTGACCTAGGACAGCGTTCGACCGCCGACACTGCGGCGTAGGCTAGGCGTTGTTACGTGCTCGTACCCTTACAGTGGATGCGGGTCGTGACATATATGATGAATACTCCTGCGTACAAAAAGAAATCGGAGAAGGCGAAGGCGAACCGACGGGCCGTGGGGCTTCATACGGGAGGATCAAGGCCCCACGCAGCGACGCTTGCAGATCTGGTGAGATAACATAAATTCATTTCACTATCGAATTAGGTATTATTAATATACATAGTTAATTAAGTTCTACGAAAATTTCGTATGCAGATCCAACGGGCGGTGAAGGAGGGAAGGGCGCCAGAATCGGTCACCATGCACGACGTATTCCATCATACGCACAAGAGACGGAAGGACGGGAACTTCGTCGACGAGAGGTCCAAGGAGACTGATGTAAGTACTTATGTTTATGAGATTTACGTTAGAATTAAAAGTATTCGGACTATAACTTAGGTAAACTTAGGATTCACACTTAACTTAGTGAAACATAGGATTTAGATTACAACTTAGGTAAATCTTATAATATAAACACATTTATTTGATAGGCTGCGTATCGTGAGGCCCTTAGTCGGGCTCAGTTAACTGACACCGAGGATGTCGGTGAAACGACGCCCGCCCGGACGCCCTCTTCTTTGGCCGCTCGTAACGACTTGTTCGTAGATACCGACGGCGGCTTTAAAAAAGGGCGCATGTACGGAGTCGGCTCCCTAGGGCCGTTGCACATGGCGACTCAGAGATTTCTACCGACACCGCCTCCTTCCGCGGCCCCGACAGACGATGATGTTAGGTCGTAGCTTACGCAGCTACACGAGGCGGTGTCGTCCTTGCGGGAGCAAATTGCCACGTAATTTCTGCCTTCGTCTGCTGCTGCCGGTCCGTTTGCTGCTGGTGTCGGTCCGTCTTCTACTGGTGCCGGTCCGTCGACTGCTGCTCCCGGTCCTTCTTCCGTCGGTCATCTTTCTTTCAACCCTGCTGCCCCTCTGGTACCGCCTCCGACTGTGACGGCACTCCTTGATCTCATGTCGCCAGAGCAACTACGCCGACTTTCGAGCAGTGTCTTCGAAAGCTTGCCACCGTACTTAGTGGAGCAGTATTTTCGTCGGGTGCAGGAGGGATTACCACCACCGAACAATCGAACTCCTCCTCCTCCTTGAAGTATTGTAATTAAGAAAATTTGGAATATTTGTGAGAATTTTGGAATATTTGTGGGAATTTCGGATTATAACGACGGATATTAGTTTATGATTTCAGGATAATTGGTGTCTATTTTATATTAGTTTGGTTTGGTTTGGTCTATGTGATTTTTGGATAATTGGTGTGCATTAAATTCGTATGTGCATATTTGGTCTATGTGATTCTTGGATAATTGGTGTGCATTATATATTTGGTCTATGTGATTGTTGGATAATTGGTGTGCATTATATATTGGTTTGGTTTATGCATATTTTTGTGAACAGGGAAAGTTTTGCAAATTTTTTTCAAAAAAATCTCAGTTAGCGACGGACTAGTGACCGGTTAGCGACGGATATTTCCAGTTTCTGACTACTTTTCGACGAAATATCCGTCGCTAACTGGAGATTTGAAACTATTTCCAGTTAGCGACGGGTGGTCGACGGCCAGCCGACGACATATCTTTCATGGCGACGACCTGCCGATGGAATATCCGTCGGCAAGGTTCTGGTGGTATATAGCTGTACAGAATGTTAACGACGGATATTCCATCAATAATCCGTCGCCATGTTCGATAGATTCGCGTCGGAACATCCGTCGCCAAGGTTCTGAAAATACCTTATTCGACGGAATAGCGACGGATTATCCGCCACTAATCAGTCACTATGTCGACGGAGGAGCGACGGAGTCGCGACGACATATCCGTCGCCAGGGTTCTGGAAATGTCAAGCATTTCCAGAACATGGTCGACGGATAATCCGTTAGGATTCCGCCGCTAATCCGTCCTTTGTTAGCGACGGAATAGCGACGGAACGATACCCTCTGATACACTGTTACGACGGTTTGCCGACGGCCTATCCGTCGCTAGCGTCTACACAGTTAAGTATTTAATACTTGAAATGGACGAAAGACCGTCGGAAAGTCGTCGCTAATGCATCGTATTGTGACGACGAAAAGCCGTCGCTATTCCGTCGCTTTTCGACTACTTAGCGACGGATCTTTATTAGCGACGAGCTGATTGTTGACGGATTATTTTGACCAAGATCCGTCTGTGATCGGTCGCTAATACTGATTGCCGACGGATGGACGACGGATCTGGCCGTCGCTACATCGACATATTTTGGTAGTGCAGTGAACCTTCGGTTCTATGGTCCCGATAATAATATATTACCAAAATACTCTGTCAACTTTATCCGATATCAGAAAATATTATGAATTTAGGACTTAGTCTCAATAATATCCGAGAGCCCATTATTACATGTAATCATTTTAACTTAGAGTCCATGCATCGGCAGTGTGCATCTGGCTGCAATGAACTCACAATCTCCATAATCCAGATAAATGACTGCAGTGCACATCTGCCACGTCATAGTAGGTCATCGAATATTTCTCAACCTTATCCATAAATTTCTATGGATTTATAAAGATTCAAGTGAATTTTTAACAGTACAAGTCATGATAGAAAGTGAACAAGTAGTTTTATTAGGTACTAAGAGACAACAAGGATCAAACAAGCGGCCATTACGAAAAAACAGTAAGATACAGAGACTTTAGAAACAATTCTTCAATATGAATAACAAGGAAAGTCTAGATGCTAGAAAGAATCACAAAAGAAAGTGGCGACCCACGGTCTTCTGTAGCTATGCGAGGATGCCCACGGTCTCTAGTCCTTATCTGGAATCGAAATAGTCTTTACTGCTTCATCTGTCATGAGGTAGACTTGTCCCTCTGGATGTGGAAGTCCTGAAGGTCCAGCTGTTGTACGAGCAATGGTGCACTCCCTAGCCTTATGATCAGCTGCTACACAGATAAGGCACTCTACAAGTCTCTTCCTACACACCTACCAGGTATGGCCCACTTTCTGACAAAATCCATAAGGCTGCTGAACTGGTCGTTGCTGCTGATGAGTCCTCTAAGGAGGCTGGGATGTGAAGTCTTCATCTGCTGGGTATTGGGACGTTTGCGTGGTCCCGAGTGGCTACCTCCTCCACTAATGTCACGGTCTCCCTTGGGTTGGAGACTCAGATCAATCTATTACCTCTGAGCAACGGCAACTATCCCAGCATAAGTAGTCGCTCCGTTATCCGCGACTAAGTAACGAAGTTCATGGCTCAAACCCTGCCTGAATCTCATGGCTCTCACAACTGGGTAGTCTCTGGCTCTACCCTCTGCAAATCGACTAAGTCATCTGAACTCTATTACGTACTCATCAACCGAGCGGGTACCCTGCTCCAGAGTCTGAAACTGGCGCTCCAAAGCCTCTCTCGTCACAGCCGGGAAAAACTTCTCTTTGAAAATTTCCACAAACTGTTCCCAAGTCAATCCAGGTACTGCGAGCTGGGGCTCACTCCTAAACCAAGTACGTGCTAGGTCATGCATATGCACGCCGACTGCCTCGACCTTAAGATCCTCTGGAAGCCTAGATAGTCGCATCACCCACTCCATATCCTCTAGCCACTCATCGGCGTAGAGTATACCCTCGGTCCCAAGGAACTCTCTAGGTGCCATTCTTTTGAAATCCAGGATGTAACCCTCTCTCTCTGATGGTGGGTGGGAGTAGTTTGAGTATAAGTGGGAGAAGCATGAGTATGGATGGGAGGTGAAATGAAAGAAATAGGCTCAGGCTGAACAAAAATGGTGGTAGTAGGGTAAACCAGAGCTTGGGTGGGTGGTGGAGGTAGAATATATAATGGATGTGGAATGTATGACGGTGTCGGTATGGTAGTCGGTGGAGGTGGAATATGAGATATAGGTGGAGCAGTAGCAATAGTTTGGAAAAGTGGATGTGGTGGTGGTAGGAATGGACTAACTAATCTCTCAACACCCTCCTGCAATATAGTGGCCTGCTCCCTCTGAGCATCCAACAGACTCTGGGTCTGGGCTCTCTGGGCCTCCAGTAGCCTATGGGCTAGATCATGCATCTGGGTGCCCCTCATGGAACTAATAGAATGTCGTGAAGAAGCTCTCGTGACGGGTGGTACGTAGGCACCGGAGCGCTCTGGGTCAACCATAGGTAGGGCAGATGATCCTCTCTCGGAATTGGCTACACTCGGAGTGCGGGACCGCGGATGAGATTCCTTCCTTCCTTTGGCCATCTCTGGAGTTGTAGGAGGAGAACCATCAGTGACTCGTTTGTGTAATGTGTGTATTAGCAAGATATAAAAGACAGAAAAGTAAGCAATATGATAACGGTCCTATGTTGTGATGAGTTTCCTATTTTGCAGGCTCCCAATGGTACTCTAATCTAAGCACCATTAGATCGACCTGCATAAGCCACCACAAAAATATGTCATGTCCCGCTCCCGAATAATCGGGTATGGGCCGATGCATGCCCGGCCTACACTGTCGTTGACAGCGGTAGTGAGTCATCTAGTCATCAATAACAAGAAATAATCTCATCACAGCATCTAATCTCGGAATCTACACTAGTCATCACATATCACTATACAATTATTATAAGCTTATACATGAATAATCGGGTACAAAGCCGATAAAAGATAAATGCTACAACAACATATAATCAAATACACTCAATCAATCTCATATACATTAAACTAGATATCTTAATGTCAAGTGAGCTCCAATTCCAGCCATGACAATCTAAAGATCAATCTCACCTGTAACCAATGATCCAGTCAGAAAAGGAGCAAAGCACAATATAACTCGATAAAACTCACCATGGAGATCAATGGAACAGTATAGCAAATATAACTGAAAGACAGAAAAGCAATGTGAATATAAAGTATGCACTAGCTATATGTATATGTGCAATTGGACGTCATCAACATGTGGGGACTAATATGTAATCAGGCATATAGAATATGCTATCAGTCAATCAATAATCAGGCATGTCTGACGACAATGCTATCAGTCACGCATAAAATGGAAATCAGGCATACGGTGTATGCTATCAGACAATATTTGTCCAATATTAGTCAATCACATGTCTCTAGAACGTCCCCCACCCGACACGAGAAACAATACAATCAATCGAGCAAGAACAGTGAAATAATGACAAGAGACAATGTGAGTGCAATGATGGTAATACTGAGCACATGAACTTGCCTCGATTTCGGAATTTTGTCCAAGTCTTCTATATCACCTAAAATTAGGAATTTATAATTAAAATCTATTTTTAAAGAATTGACTATATCCTATTTATTCAAAACGAGTGCTTACCCGGATGTATTAACCACTACCTTCTACTACTACTACCAGTCATAAGTAGTCTTTAACTAAGCCTAAGAATCTACCTACTCCATTCTTATTACTAAGGATGTTTCAGGACAACCTAACTATTGGAGTCAATACAACCTGGTGCTCTTACTCATAATAGTCTTCATACATATCAATATTGACTAAAGGTCAACTAATTTGAAAGTTTTGCAAACACAAGCCAACTGTATAATCCAAGACTGCTTTAAACTCATTGCACAACCTATACTCAGAGCTATAATCACCCTATCCTAACTAACGGTCATGAACATAATACAATCCTTACCCATGAATTGAAATCCATCTGTGTCCGACTTATCAAGACACAAGTAGTGTCCCTCTGATAATGAAGTCGTCTACCGGACGCTCGACACATGCACTCGTCCCACATAACAACACCGAAGGACCAGATCCCAACCAATTGTTTGAAAGGAATTTAGGAGCCTATACCTGAGTCCTACTGATATGCTACGGTCCGACACAGCAGTCCAGTATCCGATGGTGGTGTCTCCGAGTCCACGGCTTGACGACAAGTCCTCCTAAGCATTTCATTGAACAGATAATGTGCACGAAAAGAAGGTAGCAATATGAGTTCAATTCAAATTGTAACGACTCCAAAATTGGAGAGAACTCACAAGAACAAATCCAGAACTCACAGACACAAATTTCAAATCAAACTCCAAGAACTCAGACAACTGGATCAATCAAAGACTGTCGATACACACATCGATCAGAAAAGTGTTTAAATCTTTCGAACAGGGAAAGTTCACAAACAAATTTTACCAAATGGGAAGAGGGACCAATTCGATTCTCCATGGTCGATCCTTAGTGTCTGATCGATCGACTTCACTTGATATAGTACAGATTCAAGTTAAATCACGAAGAAAGAGCGGTTGCTCTGAGAATCAAATAAAAAGAAATTAAGGAACGACTTACTCGAACCAAGGCTTTGATCCTCTGCGTCTGAGTCTTTGTCTCGATCAATCCTCTACAGTCAACCTTCGAACTTCGATCTCCATGGCTCAGCACCGGAGAACAGGGGATTTGGGGAAATCGGTCTAAATTTTGCCAGAGCTTCGCTGGCCAAGAAGTGTGATGGAAAAGAAGGAGAGCAGGGGTCATTGTATAGGCGGGGACGATGGACAGGCAGTTACGCGGTCAGGTGAGTAGACGGTTAGACAGTTGGGTGGGCAGGCAAGCTGGATACGAAACGGTTAGAGATTAGTTAAGATCGGATGGTCGAGAAGGATCAGGTGGTTATGATGGAATGGTCGAGACGGTCAGAAAATCTCTAGAGTTGGCCTTCTTTCGCCGCGAGATTGAGAATGGGGGACGGAGCCGTTGGCTCTGAGAAATTTGAATTTTTGAGAATGAAGAGAGAGAAGGGAGTTTATAAAGAGGAGTTCAGCCAATTAGAGGCCCAAATGCTATTGGTTCGAATGGGCTTTAGTGTCCCATTAGAAATGTTAAGAAAAATGGAAGCAAACAATTTATTAACTAAACCTTTAATTAATAATCTTTATTCTAATTAGTTAATTAAATCAATTAAAATCTCAATATTGAAGGGAATATAAATTTTGAAGATATTTACTAAATAGTATTTGGAAAAATAATATAAGAGAACATACAAATTCATTTATTTAAAAAGTGGAGTTACAATACTATCTCTGAGTAAACACCACATCTCCCACGATACTCTATTATTTTCCTCGAGAGCGCCTGCAGGCCTCGTAGGGTATTACACACCATGGCTGGGAGTAAATCCAGCAGATGCCCAAAGACCAGCTTCACAGCCGGCATAATGAGTTCCCGATTAATCTGTCCCACCGAGCCTGAACCTCCAGGCATCACGGCCTTACATAGCTATATCATCAAGAAAGCAGCCAGTACCGCTTTCGGACTCAAGGCGATCAAGTTTTGGAAAAAGTAGTTATGAACAATGGAAGTGGGATTTCCTTCAACATCTACTGAAGGAGCGGACACCCTCGCTTTGACCATCATATCTTCTACTTCATCAGTGGTATACTCCCTACGCATGGTAAAGTGGACATTCCCCGGCTCCGACGGTTCTTCCGTGAAGATATAGTCCTTCCAAGCAGAAATATGGGGATGAGTCTTCGCAGAGTCATGACGTTCACATACCTGATGATGGCAAAGTAGTTCTCTGTACACTGCTATCATTTGAGGGTACTTGTTCTCCATCCCAAAAAACTCCTCTTTGCTACGAGAATATTCTTCCTACGTCTCTTCACCCTAAGGCAACTTCGAGATGGCGTATATCTCGTGGAGGGCCGGCACTATCTCTCCATACGGAGTATAGAAAGTCCCAGTATGGTGATTATACATCTCCAGCATAGCCGCAAACAGCGGTTGATCGATCTCTATACCATGTTCAGTAGCCCTTATGGCACGACGCAAGCCGGTACCTTTCAGCTCTGTCTTGAACCTACCCAATACCCATTTGGTTAATTCGTGCCATTTAGCCTCAGGATGGTCTAAGGTTCGACCCAGAAGTTTTCTTTCGGATATGTGCATTCCGTCACTAGAAGCCAATTGGCAAAAAGAGAAGCCCCGAACGGATGTACATCCGAGGTAAAATTGCTAAGCGGGTGACAAGGAAGTAGCACCCGTAAAGTGTGTGATGGACCGTCACGGACACACTTGAAAGTATCCTTTCTCTTAGGATGTGTGTCCACCTTAAAATGGCCCGTCTTTAACCCCCTGCTCCGAGGTCAATTCCTATTCCATACGCCACTTTTCGGCGAAGCAGAAGAAAATCGAGAGCGGAAGGTGTCGATCGGTTGACAGAACATACAATGAGAGGCCATCGTTCTCAAAATATCAGTCCTTCTTAATCGCCAGGAGGTTTGTATCTTTCAAAGACAGCTGGTCACCAAAGAGGAACCGAGGCTTTAGAATTTCAACCCCAGCATCAAAAGGAGAGGACAACTTGCCTCGATCCATCATACGATAAAAGTAGGAGTGTTGTTGGTCACGTATCTTGGCCAGCCGTCCCTCCAGTTGGTCTCGGGCGATCAACCTCTTGGCAGGATTGACAATCGCCTCATCGACATTTATGTCTAGTGTGTAGACCGATGAGTCGAAGAGGACCTCATCAAAAAGAGGCATAGTCACGGAAACTGCACATAAACAAGATAAGAGTTAGGAAAACACAAGTATTTTTTGCAAGAAGTAAAATACGCAGGCACTCTTTTGGTGACAGTGCGCATCACTTAGCAAGTATCCGTGCAGGATTTGTCTAGTGGCACTGCAGGTCAACAAGAAAGCATCCGCACAAGCACTATGTAAGTAGCACTGCGTATCAGCAAGCAAGCATCCACACAGACAAAATTTAGTGGTACTATACATCAGCAAGCAAGCATCCGTGTAGATATTATTTTAGTGACCCTGCGCATCAGCTGAAGCCTCAGCACATCTTACAGTCGTTACTTCAAAAAGTAAACAATCATGCGCATCGGCAGATGGAGCTTAAGTGCATCTTACAGACACTACTCTGAAGAGTGGTGCCCATGCGCATCAGCGGAAAGATCTTTTGCACATCTTCGAGACACTACTCCGAAAAGTAAACGCCCATGTACATCAGCAAAATAAGGCGTCGATGTTCATTGAACACCTACTTGCAACAGGCGGCTGCACGTCCCCGTGCGCTCTAACATCAGCGACCGGAGAGTCGTCGACGTCGACAACCTCCGAGGTCGGCCGCTTCCCTCTGGCCTTTCTCGTGCTCGTCACAGCCGCCTTGGAAACTCTGGGGGCTCTCAATTTCTTAGAGGCCATGGAAAAAAATTGGAAGGAAAGCAATGGCAGAAAGTTTTCTATCTTCACACAAAGCCCTACTTATAAGACGAAGCTACGTCAGCAGATAAAGCCAAAAAAGACCCTTCGTATTTGAAGAAATGATTCGAACAACGTAGAGATGAAACGAAATCATGATGAATCTTTTTCCTAAAAATGAGGAGTCATCATCATTTTTAAAAATGAAATGACGGCTCAAAGCATTAATGTTGACGATTATTTTTGATGACGGCCTGCCAGCAGCATACTGCACACTCCCTGGGCCACGTGTCATTTCATGCATCTGTTCAAACTGTTCCAAACTTGTTCAAGTTTGAAAACTTTGAAGGGGGTCTTGTAGAAGCATGAAAAAGTACAGCATCTACAAAAAGTACAGAAGGTACTGGTTTCTTCATATACATCACATAAGTGCAGGAGGAGTCAAGGTGTTGCATACACCAGAACTCAGGCCATCAAAAGACATTGCATAAAAGAAAATTCTTTATTAAAAATCATGTTTACAAAGATCTATTACAGACTAAAGACCAAAACCTAAAGCACACAGCATAACATCCTACAAGTGCATCGTCTTCAAAAGCGCACAGTCCATAAAAGCGCAGCAGCATCAAAGCGAATCACTTCCTCGTCAGGTGTGCAGCTCTCCCACTCCAGTATGGCTAATAAAGTAATTATTGTGCAGGGTAGTGCACAACCTATAGCTCCTCGGATTGGCAATCAATCCAAACTCGATATCTTGGGCCTTGAAGACCTCTAAGATGTTGTTCAAGTTCGAACCCCTTATGCCAAACGCTCACGTCCATCTCAAAACTCAGAAGTTGTCCTTCACCAAGGCTACAGCTTCTTTGAACGAAGAGATCTACAACCAAAAATCAACTTATGCAAGGCATATGGTCGTTTGAAGCTAAGTCGGGGTCAACCATGACAGAGGAATGTCAAGAAACTATGAGCAAAGTCTTACCCAAAATCTCCTCTTTATATAGGTTGTATGGTCAAACCAACACACCACGTAACAGGCGGTCAAAGGACTCTAGATTAATAGGATGAACCTAGAAATCAACACAATGAATCCCATTTAATGGATTCATTTGACTAAGCTTTTAGTCACCGCTCCTCGAGCTCCCCAAAGGGGCAGCAATTAAAAAGACTTTTGACTCAGCCATCGAGGAGAATTTTGACTCAATAATTAAGGAGAGCTTTTCTCCCCATAAGTGCAGCTCCTTCATGGTTACCCAGAAGTGCATCTCCTTCATAGTCATCCAAAAGTGCGACCCATTTACGGCTCCTTCATTGATCTCTCAGAGCTTCCCAAGAAGCACAGCCCCTTTACGGCTCCTTCACTGATCTTTCAGAGCTTTCCAGAAGTGCAGCCCCTTCACGGCTCCTTCACTGATCTCTCAAAGCTTCTCAAAAGTGCATCTCCTTTATAATTCCCCAAAGTGCAGTGACATCGCCGCCTTAGAAGCACCATCTCCTCGTCACCCAAAAGTGCAGTCTCTCTGCCGCTTCCCAAAAATGTAGCTCGTATAGTGCACAGTTCCACCACAACGTGGTATCATACCACATGGCCAGTATGGCAGCCATATCTCTTTAGATACAATCACATCTAGTTTGTTCAAACAGTCGTATCTTCTCAAGATACAATCAGATTCAGTTTGTTTAATCACCATATCTTTTCAGATACAACCAAATTCGGTGTATTCAAACCGTCGCTCGGAGATAAGGTCGGAATCCAGTTTGTTTAAACTGTTGTTCTTTAGATAGGAGCTAAATCAGTTCAATTTCATCCGAGCAAGATCGTCGAGCAATGGTCACACACCATGTGTCAGTTACTCGATCATGTTAATGAAGGATTCTAATTGTCCAAAATCTCGATAACGAAGAATCCCAATAATGGCCATGTATTAGCTCAGCAGCAGTCTTCAAGGAGCGATTACAACAGATTCTCCTGAAATCTCGTGCATGCAGCGCTCCTGCACACCAAAAACCCCTTCATACATCTTATATGTACTTGCCTATAAATAGAAGAAGTCTTCCTTCATTTAGAATGGTTGGGCGTCTTCTTGATTGGCAACTCAGATTACCACTCACAGGCATCAGAAAGTCAAGAGCAAGTTCCTTTCGTCGTCAGATCGTCCACGAAGTAAAGGAGCCGCTACAGTACTCGATCTCCACCGTCACATTTTTCCAGAAACTTATGTACTTAGATATCCTGTTTAGGAATCTTTTTGTACTCTTTTCTCGTTTGTATACAAAAATTTTGTAAAACTTTTGTTCATGGCAAACAGTGTCTATACCCAATTCCCTAGTGTCATGTTTCAATGGTAGGCAATCAATACACTCCTGCACTATCTTTAGGCCTTTCCCGGATACCCTAATATGTTCCCACATGATACCAATGTGAGTTCCCATATGACACTACTACAAATCCCCTTCGATACCAACTAAGAGATCCACAGATCCCTTACAGGAATTGCATCAAACACCTAGTCCAATATTTTGTAATGACGAAATTTATAGAGTTTTAGGAAGAAAAACTTACTTATGAGAGTTGGGTGTGGGACTTGGTTGCTCTTGACTTCGTCTCGGTTCCTCCTCAAGTGATTCTTACGGCAGGGAAGAAGTAGAGGCGCTAGGGTTTTGTTAGGGTTCGTAGAGGAGTTTGGGGTCGGTTGCCATCCCTATATTTGATAAACCTGGGATGCCGAAAGGATTAGGAGAAGAATTTGAATTAAAATCGAATTCAATCCACAGGGAGGGTTTAAAGGGTCGGTTGATCAACAGAATTTGAATTCTTAAAACTTGTACTAACGTCCTCTATTTACTTGAGTTTTATAAAATAAAATAAAACATGTCTCTTGATATCTAACTAAGATTTAATAGTATATATATATATATATATATATATATATATATATATATATATATATATAAATAAATATATATATATATATATATATATATATATATATCATTTAAAAATTCATACAAAAAGAGAGAAATTGGGCTAAGGGTTTACAAATCTACTCCCCTTAAAAGATTTCATCCTCAAAATTTAAAGATAAGCTTAGCATAGAAATATACATCATGGCTCGAAAAGATAGGGGTAACGCTCACTCATGTAATCTTCTCTCTACCATATCGATTCACCCGGAGATTGATGTCTCCACGCGACACGAACCAAGGGAATCGTCTGACTCTGCAGCACCTTCTCTTTGCGGTCCAAAATTTCTACGAGCTGCTCCTGATAGCTATGACTCGGTCCCACCTCAATCTCCAAGTAATCTAATACATGGCTGGCGTCCTCCATGTATCATCGTAGCTGGAACACATGGAATACGTTGTGTCCTCCCTCCAATACATGTGGCAAAGCCAATCGGTATGCCACTACACCGATCCTCTCAAGGATACCAAATGGCCCAATGAACCTCGGACTGAGTTTACTGCCTCCACCAAAACGAATCGTACCACGTGTCGAAGATATCTTCAAGAACACCCAATCGTCAATCAAGAATCGCACACGATGTTATTACGTACCTTTTAAGTATACACGAAACTAAATGAAGAAAAATTTATACCTCGAACTCTAACGGTCTCCGGTGACTGTCGACCCAGTGCTTTTGTCTGTCCTGAGCCACGCAAAGTCGCTCCCTAATCTTCTTCACTTTCTCCGCAACATCCACTACCATCTCCGGTCCTAAGAGTGCTATCTCGCCCATGTCATCCCAAGATAAGGGAGTTTGGCATCTTCGTCCGTACAGAGCGTCGAATGGAGACATCTCTATACTGGCCTAGAAGCTGTTGTTGTATGCGAACTCTACCAAGTGAAGATGGTCCTCCCACGTATCGAAATCTAACACACAAGTCCGCAGTATGTCCTCAAGTGTCTAAATAGTCCTCTCTGACTGCTCGTCCATCTGAGGGTAGTATGCGGTGCTAAACTTGAGCTGTGTACCCAAGCTAGTCTGTAGACTCCTCCAAAAGTGGGATATGAATCTGCTATCCCGATCGGAGACGATACTCACTAGAACTCTGTGCAATCTGACTATCTGCTTCACACATAGCTCCGCCAACTTCTCCGTAGACAATTCCACTTTGAATGGTATAAAGTAGGCCGATTTGGTCAACATGTCAACGATGACCCAAATCGCGTCTTTTTCTCCTGCGAGCGTGGAAGACCGAAAACAAAATCCATCGTAATATGTTTCCACTTCCACTCGGGGATCGGCAATAGTTGAAGCAACCCTCCTAGTCTCTGTCTTTCGGCTTTGACCTGCTGGCACACTAAACATCTAGCAAAAAATCGTGTCACCTCTCGCTTCATACCATACCACCATATGCGATCCCGCAGATCCTTGTACATCTTGTTGGCTCCCGGATGTATAGTTGAGAGCGATGTGCCTCCTGCATGACTTCTTCTCGCAGCTCACCACTGGCATATACAACTTCGTGACGTGCCTCAATGAGCCATCCTCTGCGAGGGAGAAATCCTCTAGCAATCCAGCCCGTACTTGTGCTATAATAGCCTTTAGATTCACGTCTTGATACTGTGCCACGTGGATCATGTCCATCAGTCCAGATTAAATCTACATAGCCATCATCTGCATCTCCACTCCCGGAATAACAATTTCAATGCCCAGACTCTCCAAATCTGCTAATAAGTGACGATCTCGAGTCAACCACATAGCTATTGGATACCTGCTTAAAGCATCTGCAACTACATTAGCTTTTCTCGGATGATACTGTAGAACAATATCAAAGTCACTCATCAGCTCCAGCCATCTGTAATGTCTCATGTTCAACTCCTTTTGTGTGAAGACGTACTTCAAGCTTTTGTGGTCAGTGAAGATTTTCACTCACTCTCTGTACAAGTAATGTCTCCACAACTTCAAGGCAAAGATCACGTATGCCAACTCTAGATCGTGGGTGAGATAGTTTTTCTTATACAGCCGCAATTGTCGGGATGTATATGCTATCACCCTCTTATTTTGCTCTAGAACACATCCCAGTCCCTTACCTGATTCCCTAATGTCATGTTGCAATGGTAGGCAATCAATACACTCATGCACTGTCTTTAGGTCTTTTTTGGATACCCTATTATGTTCCCACATGATACCAATGTGAATTCCCATATGACACTACTATAAATCCCCTTCAATACCAACTAAGAGTTCCACAGATCCCTTACAGGAATTTCATCAAACACCTAGTCCAATATTTTGTAATGACGGAATTTGTAGAGTTTTAGGAAGGAGAACTTACTTATGAGAGTTGGTTATGGGACTTGGCTGCTCTTGACTTCGTCTCATTTTTTTTTTCAAGTGGATCTTGCAGCAGGAAAGAAGTAGAGGCGCTAAGGTTTTGTTAGGGTTCGTAGAGGAGTTTGGGGTCGGTTGCCATCCCTATATATACATCTAAGTCTTTGATAAACCTGGGATGCCGAAAGGATTAGGAGAAGAATTTAAATTGGAATCGAATTCAATCCATATGGAGGGTTTAAAGGGTCGGTTGATCAACAGAATTTGAATTCTTAAAACTTGCACTAAAGTCCTCCATTTATTTGAGTTTTATAAAAAAAACCATGTCTCTTGATATCTAACTAAGATTTAATAGTATATTTATTTATTTATTTATTTATTTATTTATTTATTTATTTATTTATTTATTTATTTGTTTATCTGTGTGTGTGTGTGTGTCATTTAAAAATTCATAGAAAAGGAAGAAATTGGGCTAAGGGTTTACAAAATTTAGGATCCTCCCTTCTCAGCACTCGTAGTTTCTCATTTGAAGGGGTATACTCTTTAAAGGACTCTTCGCCCTAAAGCAATGTGGACAATTCATACATCTCATGGAGAGCCAACCCCATTTCACTACCAGGCATGAAGAATATACTAGTACAACGATTGTACACCTCCACCAGAGCAATTAAGGCACCAGCATTGACATCCAACCCCCGTTGAGTCGTTCTGACCGCAAAGAACAAGTCGATTGCCCTTAACTCGGCCTCATACTTCTCCAAAATCCACCCTGACAAAGCCTCCCATGTAGGGTTGTGGTGGGCCCAACCAACAAACCAAAGTTGTCCAGTATGGTAAGATCCTTTCGCTGCTATCCTATTTACAAAAGTGTCTACGGTAAATGGATGAACAGTTGGAGATAAGTCATTCAAGATGGCATCGGGTATCAAACCCACAGATGAACCAGGAGTTGAGTCCCTAAATATCACATACACCTTCTGCGTCTTCGAGGAGAACCCAACGACACCAAGTCGGGTGTTCGCTAGCTCCTCGGTTAGCCTCACACATTTCCGCTGGGAGTTTTCTACCAACGCAAAAGCGGACAACGACAGATGACGCTCCATCGGAGACAAGTACATGCACATTACTCCAGAAGAGAAATGTCAGTCCTCTTGGACCTTAACTACTTCCTGAGCCAAAAAAGAAGGGCATCGTCAAAGAAAAAGATGGCTTCAGGCTGACCTTCATTAATCTGGACCTGGATGGCGGCCTTCATATCATCAAATTTAATCTCTGACGATATTTTCTCCACACTCAAATAGAGCTCGCTCGACGATGCTCAAGGATGGACCACTACAAGACAAAAAAAGGTAGGCCGACTCAGTACATTTAGGTTTTAGAAATAAAATATACCAAATATGAGACAGTCTTACCTTCGATCGATGGTTGGACACTTCAGCTCCTCCTTATCATACCCAAAAGCGGGACCCTTACCCTTCTCGGCCTTCTTCGTACCTGTACTAGAAGAAAAAGCTTTAGGAGAAATGACACCTAGGGTTTACAAGGATGTACAGAATAGAAGAGAACAAAGTCTGTAGAAAAGGGTTTTCTCTTCAAACCGAAACCCATTTATAGTAGAAACCTGCCAGCCTGGCAACATTTCAAAGACGGGTGTACCCAGATGAAGTGGTGCAATCAGAAGTCCAGAGACTCCACCAAAGCCTTAATGGACCAGATCAAGGACCCAAGAACCCTGAAAAGCCTATACTTATGTTCAAAGTAATCCAAACTTATTGCCAAGTTTAAAAACTTTGAAGGGGGTCTTGTTGAAGCATAGAAATTGTCCAAGCTCAATCACGCCCAAACCACATCGGATACGGTACATTTAGGCCCAGAGTCCTCTAGTGGGATGGAAGTCCCTGCAGCATAGTGCCCCAAAATATGTTGCCTTTGCAGAACCAAAGGCAGCCAGTCCACTCCATGCGACCAGGACCCATACGACAAGGATCTATGCAACCAGGACCCATGTGGCCAAACACCATGCGGCTTTCTTTCCAGGAAACCTCTATGCCACCAATGAGGTAGGCAGCTCAAGAAGCTTCACAAGCCCTTCACGTCAAGACAAACGGCTTACGCCCCTGGCTGGTCCACCCTAGTCATCAATACAACTGGTTCGTACCTTCGAACTGGATCACCTCAAATTTTGTTGGTAATGGCTGAAAGGATCAATACCACATTTATGGTGTGTGTACCATAACCGTCCCATTTAAACCAGAGATTCCTTTCAAATCACGGTCAGCTCCATGCATCAACCAAAGATCATGCCATCTGATTTAACTCTCTTGTTTATGGTGTACGTATTACATAACCGCACTATTCAAATGACGGGTTGTCCTATACACTCATAGGTGCTATATCACTTATGATCTAGCCTGTGGATGGACAAGTCATAACTACCAATAACTCAAGGATCCTTAAAGTCCTCCTTCGTAGCTCTTGCAGCAACGGATGCCCAATCAGCGCCTCGACCATGCCGAGCGGTTAAACAGCCTGCCTAAAAAGTTGCGACAACCCAGATGGCATCTTCCAGCAGGAGATCCTTCCCCATCATTACCTCCTTCATGGCTTGTCCTCTAAAGACAACTACAAAAGTAAGTGCATTCCATCAACACCATCATCAAAAAATCGAGGATCGAAGAATTGAACAATCGACCGATCCACTATCCACTCAACTCTAATCAACCAATCGCTGAGAGCACCAGATACATAGGAGTAAGTCACAAAGAGCATTTTGAGAAGCTGCTAAGTATTATATCATCAACAGAGTAACGGAGTCATTACAGTACCCGATCTCCATCGTTAACCTTCTTCAGAATCTATATTTGTACTAGCAATTCCTTACTACTAGGACTTTATTGTACTGTTCAAATCACAATCTATAAAAAAAGGACTTTTATCTCAACCTATCTCTTCTTCCCTTATCTGACCCAAAGACAAACTGTGATGGCGAACACACATATATTAGGAAACCCATTTATAACCAACATCAAAATAATCACTATTTGTCAAAAAAAATCCCCATTTAATGTGATGATTATTTTATCGAATCATGCAAATGATTCATAATATTATTCATAGAATCTATCAAAAGATGCCATTAGATCATTCAGCAAAAGAAACCCATAAAGTTTTTCACCAAAAAAGATAAAGAAGCAACCTTTTGGGTATATAGAGCCCTGGCACCATCGGTGCAAGAGTAGGGCCGAAGTGCTCAAGAAGAATCAGCATAAAAAACAAAACTTTTCTGGTTTCACCCTTTGTTTCAAAATCTTCTAGCAAATTGACATGTTGACTTCAACATTGGTCTGATGCAATTGAGTAAGGGCAAGAGGTCTTTAAAAAATAACATCCTAATGGAATATTATAGTGGAGATCAAGTTGTTATTGTTCACAACAGAGTATTATCCGTCAACATACTTGGCGGTGAACATTGGAGAAGACTAAAAGTTAATTCCAAAATAATTAAAATTGTTCACAATAGACAGTACCATATCTAAATAGTTCATTGTCAATATGTCACTTTCTGACTCCTGAAGAAATAATAATTATATCATGCTTAGTATAGTATTTTTTTTCGTAACTCATGAATCAAACTATTAGGATTTAGACACGCCCTACAAGCGCTATGATATCGTCTCTAAGACATTACCGCAGCAAAAACTTAGGCCAACTCGCCTGAAATAACCAACCCCCATCTAACGGACATCAAGCACAGATAAAGACAAGTATATGGAAGTGACTATGTCACCTAGATAAATTTCAATCTCGATAACTCAGATGAAATTATAAGATTAAAAAAAATATATTGAACTATTTGCCCTAATAGATGTCCCTCACCACACTCAAGAAGAAAAGAAAAAAAATTATAATTGAAATCGTTCATCAACCCGTAGCAATATCCCTAACTGAAGTTGACGACTTCTCGATTAGATTTTTTCTTCCTTTTGTCTTATATGGTGATGTCCTAAGAGCAAAGTGCGAACTTTCTCTTAGATCTCATGTGGACGAGCACCCTGAATCTCAAATTTGTGCTATGCTTTGTGCCTCCACCCTCACCCCATATATATAGGATGAGAAAATCCTATTTTATGTCATAATAGAATTTTTTAAATAGGAAACCCTCAAATAAGAATTCTATTGCACCTAAAAATAGATCATATTTTAGATTATAATAAGATCTCCTAAATGGAAACCCTCAAAAAATAATCCTATTACATCTAAAATAGCCCAGCACCAATTATGGACATCTAAATCTAATTAAATCAAATATTTAGATTTGGCCTTCACAAATATGTTGTTACCAAATCCAGATTAGACTCCAATAATCTCTTCCTCCAGTCTGATGAGAAAGTGTTGATCCATGGCTCCTCAACTGGACTCCAACAATCTCTTCCTTCAGTCTGATGAGAGAATATTGACCCTATGGCTCCTCAACTGGACTCCATGCATGTTGTCCCACGACAGAGTTCCTGCTCCCCCATGCAATTGATCTCCGATCCTCTGAGTTTCTTTGTATCTTCCTTCGTCTCCAGCTCCTCGATCATCACGTCAATACTAGCTGCCATGAGTAGCACCTTCTGTAGCACTGGGATCCTGCCGATATCAATAACATGACCAAGACCGAAGTCCCTAACGATCAACCACACCGTAAGTCTCGGCTGCATGTCCCCGACTTTTATCTTCTACCAAAATGTGCTACTATTTTGTCGAGCTTCTTCATCCTTGGATGGCCCAACCAAGCGGACGGTACGATGCTCTAAGATTCAAACTCCTGAACCTGCCCACCTTCGTGTCCGACACTGAAGCTCCCCCGTATGCATGCATCCTCGAACAGAACATCAGGCACTGTCCACATCATCGATAACCCACAGCTCCTCCTAAACGGTATAAATAGTGATGCTTCTGCCACTGAACCTTGATCTCCTCATGGCTTTGAACTGTTGAAACTGATATCATTTCGTGAAGCTTTGGCAAACCACCCCTCGACAAAATCGGATCCGTAGTGCAACCTTCACTTGAAGACCGACCAGCTGTCATGGGACCGATAGACTGAACCTTAATCTTTCACTCATTACCATCCTTCACTTTGTCTCGACGAACCGAATCCTCAGTATCCCTCAAAACATCTCGAAGACTCTCATTAGCAAGTTTTCGACAATCCAACTTATGTCGAACACCCATCGAGCCTCCATCCGGTGTCTGTGGCATGCCTGTACAACTCAATGGCTTGACTTTTACATGCCATATCAAAAATCTCATCGAGCCAATTGTTGGAAATCCTTCACAAGCATCCAATCTTTGTCCCTAAACAAAATATGATAGCCATCATCTTCGAGTCTCTCTGCCGAAACTAAGTTGTAGCACAAACTCGGTACATGTCACACACACCCAAGGATGAGCTTCTTACCAAACTCCGTCGTCAAGTGGACATCACTAATGCCTACAACTACAGTCGTCCCTTGTCATCAATCTTCATACGTCCAAACTAGTTTCTGTGGTATAATATAAAGATCATCCTCATACGACACCCCCGTGTCCATGACTCAATCGCCATCATGACATATGCCATAAGGTTCCTCTGTATCGATCGTTACGATGATGATATCTTCCATTGCTGTGAGATCCTCCTAATCATCCTTACCTTTTACCTTCTCAGCTTTGAGCTTCATGCATTTTCTCTTGATATGATCTCTTTCACTACAGTGATAATAGCCCTCCTTACGGTCCACAAAAGTAAGATTTTGAGAACTCCTCATGTCCTCGTCTGTGACTTGGATCTTCTCTTTATGTAAGAAACCACCAGAGTGGACTCTTCTGATGATTCAACTTGCTTGTGTCGGATCTCCTCAATCAACAAGCTACTTTTAACTGTCTCCATCGTGACAACTCTATCCAGTATAGAGTTGCTCATCGACACCACCAACGTCTCCTAGGTTTTCGACAGAGAACTCAAAAGCAGTAGGGCCTGAAGCTCATCATCAATCACCATCTTTATCGTAGATAGTTGATTGATGATACTATGAACCTCATTCAAATGTTGTGCCACTGAGGCACCCTCCGTGTACTTCGAGTTGACGAGTTGGAAAATAAGAAATGCCTTGTTGCCAGTCGTCTTCCTTTCGTACAGCGAATGCAGCTTCTCCCATAATACCTTTGTCGAACTCTCTATAAAAACTTAGTGAAACATCGAGTCATCAAACCATTGGCAGATGAATCCAATGGCCTTTAGATCCAGTCATTTTTAGTCTTCAGCAGCTTTATTCGATCGTTTTGTGCTGTCGCTCTCTAATGGACCATGCAAGTTATGTACCAGAGTAGATCCTCCATCCTTATCTTCTAAGTCATCCAGTTCTCCCCTGTGAGGGTGATCATACGAGTGTTTATCTACTCTGTATACATGGTTGCCAGAACCCAAAAATCTCTGATACCAAATGTTGGGAATCAGACACACCCTACAAGTACTTCGATATCATGTTTGAGATATTATCGTAAAAAAAATATAGGCCAAACCACCTGAAATAACCAACCCCCATCTCATGCACACTAAGAACAGATAAAGACAAGTATATGAAGGTGACTACATCAATTAGACAAATCTTAATCTCTATAACTCAGATGAAATTATAAGATTGATAAAACAATGTTGAACCATCTGCCCTAATAGATTTTACTACACTCAAGAAGAGAAAAAAAGATTACAATTGAAATCGCTCACCAACCAGTAGTAATCTCCCTACCAAAGTTGAAGACTCCTCAATTAGATCACTTCTTCCTTCCATCTTGTATGCGAAGTCCTAAGTACAAAATGCGGACTTTCTCTTAGATCTCATGTAGACAAGCATCCCGAATCTTAACTTTGTGCTATGATTTGTGCCTCCACCCTCACCCCATATATATAGAATAAGAAAATCCTATTTTAGGTCATAATAGCTTGTTGGATTGCATCTTATTTTCGGTTGAGCTCGAATGGGGGTGATAAAGGAGTTAGTAATTTAGTCCCACATCGGATAGGAGGTGGGATCATGAGGTATAGATAATTGGAATTGGTTTAGGCCTTACATAAGAATTCTCTTTTAAGGCATATGGGTCCAATTCAATATCGCACCTCATGGGCCAACTCTGGTTTGGGTCACACTGCATTCCCAACAAGTGGTATTAGAGCCCATGGTAACACGATTGGTTTGGGCAACTCTAATTGGTTTGAAACAGATGGTACTGAATGTTCAAGTAACTACATGGATTGACTTCAAAGGTGGGTTTGACGTACCTAAGATGGAGCAAGATATTATGGTTGGCACACAATGGTGTGGATGAACGTGTCAATTTTTTCTGTGGTCGAAGGAATCGAGATGACAATATATTGGATCTCTTGGGTGCTCGGCTGGCAGGAACGAACAAAAAATGCAGCAGGGGTGCTAAGGTTGTTCAGCTGGCAGAAAAAATATAGTTGTGGTGCTAAAAGTTATTCCGCTAGAGGAAACGAGCTAAGGTGGAGATTGTTGGATTGTATCTCGTTTTCGGTTGAGCTCAAATGGGGGGTGACAATGGAGTTGGTAGTTTACTCCAACATCGGATAGGAGGTGGGATCATGAGGTGTAGATAATTAGAATTGGTTCAGGCCTTATATGAGAATTTTCCTTTAAGGTATATGGGTCCAATTTAATATCCCACCTCATGGGCCAACTCTGATTTGGGTCACACCACGTTTCCAACACAAACAAGGTCCAGTCCTGATACCAATGGTCGAAAATATACACATTGATTCATGAGATAAAGAACATAAATAAATGTGAAAGCGTACCTAAACCCATCATTTGGCTTGATGGAACACGTAGCAAATGTCTCCTTATGTGGTTCGATCTTCCAACTTGATACGACCCTTAATGACAAAGATGAATCATTTGTCTCTTCTTTCTGTTGATAGGGATGCAGAAGTGAAAAGAGAAAACCCTCTCTTTGGTTGTATATATATATATATATATATATATATATATATATATATATATATATATATAAGGTTTTAGATATATCATATATATATATAAGGTTTTAGATATTTCTAATTTGGCCCCTCATCAAAATTAGGTTTATCTCCAGTATCTACACATTATTTTCATGACAATATATGCCCATAAGCTTATTTCCAATTAGACCACTTTAATTTGTCTTAATTATTTAGATAGCACAACACATTTAATTTTACATGTATGGCCCCTAATTAGATAAGTCCAACATTTCTAATTGGGTAGATAATCGATCGGGGGTATCTGTAGGGGAGTATCTGTAGGGCAGGTTGTTCCATATGGATGAGATGTATGTGGGGGACAAACCAGGAGCACAGTCCCGAGTAGCTTTAACTTCGAGTTATGACAAACTGAGTGAGATTTTGTTGTGGCATCACTGTTTAAGGCATACATCCTTTAGTATCATGAAAAAAATCCATGCATTCTTTGTTTATCGGTGTAGGTGAGTCTCTCTTTCATTGTGAGACTTGTGTTTTGACAAAAAGTCATTGTCCTATTTATTCTCCAAGTATTTCCAATAACAGTTTCATTCCTTTTAACCTAATGAATTATGATGCTTTGAGACCTTCTAAAGAGCCTATTGTGTCAAGTATGAGATATTTTGTGATGTTTATTGATGATTGTACGAGGTTGGCATGAGTAATCCTTCTTAAACCCAACGATAAAGTCTTTTCGGCCTTTTAGGCTTTATGTATACTTGTCCAAACACAATACAATAGGACCATTAAAGTTCTTTGTTCCGATAATTGAAGGAATATGTGAATTACCTTTTTAAAGAGTTTTTTCAAATACATGGGATTTTCCACCAAACCATTTGTCCATAAATACTAGAACAAAATAGGGTGTCTGAACGAAAAAAATTGTCATCTTCTGGATATGTCCCATTCCTTTCTTTTTAGTGTTCATATGCCCAAGTATCTCAGGTGGATGATGTACAAGCCTCCTCTTATCATGTCAATCTTCTCCTATCTAATGTTCTCTATTGTAAAATTCATTTTAATATCCTTGTGTCTTATGTTTCCTTACCATCATTCCATAATTTTCTTGCATGTGTCTTTGTTGTGTTATTTTTATTTATGTATCTAAGAACCAGAGGTCTAAGTTGGATGCGCGGACGATTAAGTATGTCTTTCTGATGTCCTTTTTCAGATTACGTATTTCTAGAATTTTGAGTATTTAAAATTTTCTTGTAATTTTGTATTTTATAAATTGTTATTGATGTCTCGTCTTTCTTCCCCAGTTTTGAGTTGGTGTTATAGTTTTGACTAGCTTTGATAGGGTTTCAGATTTGTTTCATTAGTTTCTTGATTTTTGTATTGTGATATCGCAAGAGTAGGATACTCGAGTGATATCCTAATTTCAAGTTGGATTAACGACTTATGCAACTTAATCAATTTTATGCATTTTGTGCAACTATGGCTATTGGATAGACCATTCTAGACTTGTAAATACCCTAACTAATGGTCTAGACCCGTACTAGGACCAATGTATAGATTGGATATTTTAAAATGACCAAATATCAGAAATTATTAAGAAAACAATATAATGTCAATATACTGCCAGAATTCTGAAACTATATTGTCTACAAGTTAGAATGCACATTTAGCCTGTTGACTAGGCTAACATATTACACATTGGTCCCTTGGTTTTGTTTTAGTGGATGTCATTGGTTGGAGGGGTTGGGGATTAGTGACTTGGTATGATCAATGGCCAAGAATCAAAGTCACTCTATAAAACACTCATCATTCTTACTTTTCTATTCTTTTTCCTCTTATCTCTTTTTTTCCATTTCCCTCATCTATTTCCTTCTCCATTCTTCTCTTGGGTTGAGCATAGGAGCTAGGCTAGCTTTGAGACATGGGTGTGGTGGCTAACCTCACTAGGAGGTGAATGTGAAGCTAAGCTTGGTGGTATTGAGGACCAAGGTAAGTACACCTTGCTCTCCATCTAGAACATAGGTTTTGGATTGGTTAATTTTGAAATGGTTTAAATGTGAACTCTTAGATTATATTGTTGATTTTTAGTTGTCGTTGCCCCTAGTAGGGAGTACTTGATGTATCGATCATGTTGTTGTTGACGAAACTTGAATCAGTCGAGTATCGATCATTTTATAAAAAAATCATTTTGTTGACAATCGATTTTATTACAACGAAAAGTTGTGGATCTTCCTCCACAATATGTATACGTGATTATGAGCATGCCGCAGTTTTTGAATTTTGATTTTATTATGTAATTTCGTTCGATCGACGACCAATTTTATGCTTTAAGACACGGGTTCAGCTCTTTAGTGCCCTTGCACAGTGCATTATACTGTCTAGTATACTGTATACACAAAGTTTATATAATTTTTTGCTCTATATCCTGACCAGTATACTGACAATATAGTAGTATACTACCAATATACTGCTAGAATACTGTTTGCATAAGTTATATATAATACTTTCTATCACCAAAATAGTATACTGATAGTATACTAATAGTATATTAATAGTACACTGACAATATACTACCAGTATATTGAGAGTATACTAACAATATACTAACCAGACTGAAATGAGGCCAATTAGTAGAATTTTATGACCTGTTTGCGTTGGATTTTTTGTAGGCTTTGCTAGTGCTACTTATTGACTTTTAAGCTAATAACTATTTATTTATAAATGGTTTTTGTTATATTTTGTTCACATTTCATTATGTAATGAATTAGCTAATTAATGTTCCTCTTTATGGCCCTTGATATGGTTTTTCTCGTACATGCACGGTAATTAGTTTTTGTTCGTAGTTCACTTCTAGCCAACAAGGGAGCATCTGTATAGAATATTTACGAGCACATATTATTTGTTATTCTTTTCTAGTATATGAAACATGAACCATGGCGCAAGGCCACTTCCAGTCAAGTTCATGTCTCGTATCATATAATCATTATATGACCTCTTGTTGATATTCTAGTCCTGTGGACTTTTCTATTTTGTTGTTTATCAAGCCACGTACATTCTTTGACCTATATAACTCTAAGTATCGGATTGCAATGTGAGACGGAAACCTCGATTACAATTCAAGCGAGAACTTATCCATCTCAGTGTACATAGTACAATACAAAGATAATCACCTATGCTAGTCCGTAAATTATCTTGATCAACGTGCATGCCATTCTAGGACGATTCTTCTGAATACAACTCTAGAGGTGTGAATAGAGTACAACAGAAATAATCGAATAGAAACTAAAGCAAATTACTAACTAAAAATTTCATGCAAGCAAGTATAGGAAAGTAAACAAAGTAAAAGAAGTCACAAACGCAAACGCCGCGATGTATACTAGTGTCCTTCGTGGAAAGCAACCAAATCCCAAATACTATTGTCCGGTATTAACCACTATTGAGAAATAACAGTACACTACGTGCTTTGATCCGAATGGCACGCCTACTTCTTACAACCTTTGATCTGAAGAGTACGTCAACTTCAACACCTAAAGTTGAAAATGAAACTTGGATTTTCAAGCTTTTACAACTCTTCGTAGACTTCTAACCGAGATCACACTTGACACTCAAAGGCTTATGAGAGTTTCTCTTGGTGATTGGAAGGTTTAAAGCTCAAGTGAGAAAAGAATTGAAAGTGAATTGGTTAGTTAAAATGATCAAAACTTATATCTATTTATGACTTTTGGAGACCGACTTCGGCCAGAGTTCTGTCCCGAAATGTTTAAAAATTCGAACGTTTGGTTCTCTTTTCTCCTGGACGAACGAGTCAATTCAAGAATACTGGGTCACTTAGAGATCGAGTTCGGCCAAAGGCAGAACTCTGTCCGTGTTTGGTTATCATAGGGCCAACATGGTTCTGGGAAGGCTGAGTTGTTTTGTGGACTTTTGATCATGTTAGAACATGGGCTTTGGGTCTATTTTGGTGAACTAAGGTTTAATATATTTTATGGATTGCCTAGTTGTCAATGAGACTTGATTTTCAGAGACCTAGACACCAAGAAATATCAAATACATAAATAAGAGAAAAAAGACTGATCGATATATGTTCTTTTGATTTGTGAGCAACAACAGAGATGGTGCCATGTCTTTAGTTGATTTTGCTTATACTGTATTAAGTCATATTAAATCAAAATTTTAGTCGATTATCAAAATCAAGTTGACAGTGACCAATTTGGGCCAACAATCTCTTCCATTTTGATAATTGACAAAGTATGACTAATACAATAATACAATCTCTGAACCAAAGCGAGCTCCCCGCAAAAGAGAAATCGGTACGGTATGGTATAAGACAGCATCTTTTATGTACGAAAAACATCTTGTATTAGTTCTTCGCCTTTTTATTTGATCAAAATAGTCTAGCTCCCCCACAATCAGTAAAACAACACAGAAACAAAAGAGTGAAGAGAACTAGTTTTGCCGCTTGATCCCCTTGCCCCATGATCGGAACCTCGGAGTCATCGTCCCTCGACTGCACGCGACCTATGCATGCCAAGTGGTCTAGCATCCCCACCAACAAGCCCCGTGGCCGACTGCTCCGTGACCACCCCTCTGCCCCCCCCCCCCCCCCCCCCAAATAAATAAATATGAAGAAGATAACGAAGAAGGGAAGGAAACAATAACAACATATTTGAAATAGGTATATTTACCAATTCCCTCTATTATCTAATTTGTTGACCTACAAATCATGATTAATTACATAAGTTACCTTTTTCTTCTTATAAATTATATAACTAATGTTAATATATAAATAATAATAATAAAGTTTAAACAACTAAGTCATGTATATAATTCTATTTCTATAGTAATTATATCAAATTATGTATAATTCCTATTTTTTAATAATTTGTTAAACCTTTTTAAATAATAAATATTGGTAAAATAGAATCAATTCACCAAGAATGCTCCATTAGGTTGATATAGATTTAGGAGAAAATATTTCTAATAAGCCATAGATTACTACCTATTATTCTCGTAATATTTTATGACTAATAAATTAATACCTTCATATAGCTATCGTAAATCCTCCTAATTTAGAAGTAGGGCATGGGCATAATTAAGACTGTTACCCCAAGCTAGGTTAAATTTTTTAAGTCTAATAATCAACCCACCCAATAGATTAGATCCTAACTTGACTGTGCTTATGTGTTGTGATATTGCGGGTTAGGTTATGGGATCTTACTAGACCAAAATCATGAGTATCGTGGAACACATGATAATGGAGTGTCAACTGTCGTACAAGCAAGTACTTGTGCTTTTATGTACTACTTTATAATATCGTATTTCATCTATCATGCTTACTTTTGGGCCATGACTATTCACAGACATGAGAGTGGTTCATTCTATTCATGTTCTTATTTGCGTGTATCGGATCATAATCGTGTTTCATTTATCTTGTATCGTGATTGTGAGATTAGGATTTGGGGGAAGTACAGTAACTAGGGATGTGGACCTCCTTCGTGTGACGTGCTTATGAACTTGAGAATGAGTTATATTTTCATGTGACGTAAGAATGTGTCACAACTTGTGTGACGTTCTCAAGCACTATTAAGTTTGTGTATCCCATTACCCATATTAGCCTATCAACATGTTGAAAGTTGTGCTTCCAAGAACACATGAGTATACGCACGATTTCATCTTGAATTTTATCAATCCCTCTTGCTAGTTGTTACTGCTATTGTTATTTAACCCTATTATATGCCTTACTTGTACGCACTGTCTATATTACTGTTGATTATTTGGTTGTCATGTTTAGTGTTTTAATACTTCATATTGTACTTGTATTATGTTGTCTTAGACATGAACTTGTCCCAATCCTAACAGGATACTTTAACAATTTTATGTGTTCTTTGCTCTACAGTCGATGTGGTGATCCTATCATCTTTACATTGTGCATAGCCTGAGTGGTATATTTTTCTTTCGTATACCTTCAGCCTATTCTTAGTTAGTTACAGTTGCATAGTTAGTAGGCATATTGTTCATTATCTTTCATAGTTTAGTTGTTTTCGATGTTTATTGTAGATTATATTATTTTATAGACGATTGATTTCATAGTGTACTACTATCACTACCGCAGCGTAGGCTAGACTAGGTCACGTATTTGTATCCCAAAAGTGGGAGCGGGACATGATAATACCCCATGATGTCTACGGATAGAGCATATTAAGGGGTGTTGTGTATTCTGCAGCACGTAGATGGCCATATCATACCCCCGTTATCCATATTCCTGTACTGGGCATGACAAAGTTTTAGTAGTGACCCATGCATGATTGTTTTTAAGATATATAGAAAATATTATTTATAGGAGTCTCAATCAATCATATTATCTTGATATTATGATCCGATCTCTATTATACCATTCATACCATGCTTGAACTGTTAAGCTGCTTGTATTCTTTCTCCTTTTCTTGTTATTAATATCGTGTGTCCTTATATTTTAGGGATACTTCTTTCTCTTCAATTGAGCCGTAGGTATGGCCGATTAATAGACAAAGCATGGATCAACAAATCATTATCATGAGGCTCTACCTCTAATGACTCAGATTCCAGTAGAGAAGCTAAGACAATAGGTGCCCGCATCTCCGACAGCACCGGTAGTTATTGATACATGTACTTTATTGGATATTATTTGTGGCTTAAACCACCCAGCAGCACTAGTAGCAGGAGTAGAATATTATGTTCAACCATGGACTATATATAGCCCTTAAGAAGGGCGGAAGGTTGGATTTTGGATAATCGATTAGATTTTGTTGGCTCAACCACTGATATTTATGTAGCTCGGAGGATGTCATCATAGTAGATGTCTAGTTTCAGGATATAGAGTCTATCTTGGCAGTGGCCAAGGTACTAGCAGAGGAGTAGTAGATCAGGTAAGACTGTTGTTGCATAATCTTGCCTGTAATTGATGGTCGTCAGTAGAGAGTAGCCTTGAGCATCAAATCTCTTGGAACAACTTCAGGACTCGATTGAGACTATGTTCTTTGGGATTGTAGCTAGATATGAGTAACAGCAGAGGTTCATCACCCTCAAGCAAAGGGAGAGGATCGTCGATGAGTATGCAACGAAATTTTGCAGATTGAATAGATTTACTTTATCGATTGTAGCTATGGGAACAGAGAGGGCTACGAGGTTCTAACAGAGGCTTCACTTGGAGATCATACAGCTAGTGGAGGGGCATGATTATCAGACCTTTCATTCACTTTTGACGGCAACCAGTAGGCATGAGATTACCATCCAGAGGCTAGCCATGAAGACTGGAGGCCAAAAGAGGTATCATGCTCAAAGTGGCAGAGCAATTCCCCGGACGTCGGCACCAGCTCACGGGATCAAGCTCCATGATTCAAGAGTACCGCATATGCCGATAGTGTCTACGGTGGCAGCACCAGTTCGACAGCGATAGCCGGTTCCAGCAGCAGTGCCAGGTGGCACGTGTAGAACACCCAGGAAGTGTGTTGGTTGACCAACAGGAAATGCTTGAGGTGTGGGAGTTTATGCCACATAATAACTACTTTCTTGTTGATTCAAAGGATAAGAGGGTCGGGTCAACAGTTTTCGGCACTACCAGCTCTAGGGACAGACCCATATAGAGAACCAACATTGGCAATTGAGTGATTTTTTTCTCCACCACTCATTATATCATTTTGATTCTTTTGAGGTGTTTAGCCACCAGGTACCCGTTTTGCTTATATATTTTAGGAAATTTGTTCCTGCCACATGGTGGTACACACACACACACTACATTTGACGAGATAATCATGTATTATTTGACATTGTGCTAGTTTTCGAATTTGTATAGCTAGCTTCATGATCTTTTTGATATTGCATTTTACTATTTATCTTATATATTCTATATTCATGTTTCTTGTTGCTAGTTGAGACATAGCATATTTTATGAGACCATATGTGACTTATATTGTAGTATATACCCCCATGTCTAGGGGCAGTCGTGATCGTATTGCAGGGTACTAGTATACTTCGTAGTGTGTAGTTGGTCGTGTCATATCCCATGGTATTAGGGCATGACAAGGATGATACTCTATGCTTTCATAGTATTTTGAAATATGATCAAGCCTATTCATTATTTTTGAAGACTTTGAAAGGAGTCTTATTGATACTAAAAAAAATGACTAAGTTTCGATCTCGCAATCTCCATATCCCCCACCAATGGGGGTGCAGGGTAACGCCCTCGGCCCGTATACGATATTTAGTGATGGGAAGAGGGAAAGCAGTGTCCTGTGGGAAGCCGACGAGCATGCATTTGCTCTCCATACGCTTAAAAAAATAGCGGATCCCTTGCTCTAGCCGCTGGAAGTCAAAAGAAATCTAGCTCTCCTTCTCTAGTCTCTGGAAGTTAGTAACCGACCATCTCCTCTCTAGTCGCTAAAAGCAAGCTAATTGAAATCCAGCGTGGCTCCAGCTACTGGAGGCCATCCTCCAGCATGGATGTCCTTACCGTTGGAAGCAAAGCTCCGGGCGGGACAACTTTGTTATTGAAGCTCCAACAGGGACACCCCCTTAGTGCAAGAATACAGTTCCAGCATCGCTCATTAAATGTTGCTGACACATCGTATCAGTCGAGCATGTCACATCAGCCATATATGTCTCGTCAGGCATGTATGTCACATCTGCCACGTTGGATGCCAGACCCGTTGGAAGCAGCTCCTTGCTGGAATACAGGTTATGAGCCTTTAACTATAAATAGCTCATCAAAGAGCAAAAATAAGGTCTTCTCTTTTAGAGATTACGTCCCCATGTACGTGCAAGCGTCTTATCTCTCCACGAGAATTCCAAGTAAAGATTCTTCTTCTCCTTCCTTGGGCCTACTACGTCACTGCAGCCTCTTGTAGATGTGTCATTGAAGAACACACATCCACGCAATGTCATATCATCAACGAAGTAAAGGGATCACATGTCGATCTGATCTCCATCACCACACTTTCCCAAAATTATTATCATTTGTAAACGAATTTCTCTTGTATGTATACACATAGCAAAAGTTGTAATTGGAACTATTTACAAACATAAGTTTTCAATAAGAGGGAGACGGATGCATCTTTTACACACAAAAATTCACACAAAAACAAGAGTTTCTGCGAGATATAAGAGTTTCTATGAGAAAATGAAATAATTTTTTAGCGAGAACAAAATTTTTTTAGAACAGAATTTATGTGACAAACAACTTTCCTACAAGAACAGTTTGTTATGAAAAAAGACTTCTTTGCGAGAACATATTCTATATGAGAAACAAGTTTCATGTGAAAAAATAAATTTTCTGCAAAATTGATTAGTTTTTACCATTACGACAGACTGTGATCCTGAAGGATCTAATCATTTCGTCATGGATACTCCTTTTTTTTATCTATTAATCGAAAACAGAGGGGGGTGATTAGATTATAAAGGAAAACCTTAGATCATACTTATTTGTTTTTCTTTTTTTTCTTGTCGAGAACGATCACGAATCGTGTAGCTTTCGTCGTATTGTAGTATAAACTTGTGTGGAGTTCTTCAAAAACTCTTTTGGAAGAAGAGAAGAGAAGAGAAGAGAAAGAGAGAAGTCTTTGTTGATTGATATTGAGAAGCAACCCTATAATGGATGTGTTGCAGTGTTTATATACAAGTACAATTGGTTATAATAGATAACCATCATCTCTAAGAGAGAGATGCAAGTACAATTGGTACAATCACATGTAGTTATAACTAACTACACCAAGGCATACTATTTTTCATCAACAAATTCTTTCTAAACTTTTTCAATAGCTATTTTCACTCGTCCACGAACGTACTAGTCAACCTTACCTAAGTTTGTTACCAATTAGATGGTAGGATTGGAATCATATATAATTCCTAATTTCCTGGGACAAATTAAAATAACATGACGTGGGAACTATTTGGCTATTGAATTGGCACTTTAGATAAATTAGTGGAGGAATTGAGCAAGGAACTAGGTAACTACTCAGTTCCTAAATTCCGCAATAACATCAAAGTGATTCCCCGGACAGTACAGACGTGAGCGAGGGAGGCGGACCAAGCCACATGAAGTCACCTTGTACGTATATACAGTTTTGGCACAAGACCACATTATTGAGTGGATGACCTTGGCTTGGTCCTTCTTCCTCGTAGCATTCTGGCAAGAGACGTACGTAGAAACCTTGACTTGGTTTCCACCCAAATGTAGTTCGTCACCCATCCCTAGAATCGCACCATGGTTTACACAGCCATTTCTTACAGCAATATCCCCCGCATAGGCCCTGACCAGAATTGAGAATATTAGCCATTTCACGTACGAATTCTTCTAGACGTTTGATTACATAGTAGAAAATGTGTAAAAAATAAATTAATTTCATGGAATTATTTAACTAGGAAAATTTTCCATGGAAAAAAATTCACCGAATTTATTTTGGCGTTTGACTGCCGTTATTTTTTATGAAAAATAATTATTTTTTCATAAAAAGGATTTTTTTTTTTTTTTTTTTTTTTTTCCTTATGAGCTGTGCCAGTTTTATACCCAACATTTGGAAAAAAAATATGAAAAATGATAGATATTTGACAAACAATTCCATGAAAAATATACGCTATCAAACACTACAATTGGTGAAAAATTTGCGATGAACATATTTTCCAAGAAAAAAAAACTCAATCAAACACTGCCTAAGACAACAATTTATTTTTCTACGCCAAGATAAATCTCATGGCCGCTAACAGCAGTATCATATAATAAATTTCTAAGATCAGACCAGAATTTCTGGTAACAGAGATTTGTCTGGTACACATCGGCAATACTAGTTCCTATGTAGATATTTCTAAGACCAGACCTGAATTATTGTAATTTTTTCTACACATAATTACCTAAGTACCTATGTTATATATTTTAAATATAGGTAAAGATATTTTTGGAATTAGAACTTTCACTGTGAAGTCCAACTTTTTTTTATTATTATATTAGTATAAATATAACTAAAATACATGAACACTCTCCTAGCAAATATTTTTCAAAATATCTTGGAAGACCTCCGTCACATAAATGATAACCTACTTTCATCCTTGGTTGAGACGATAAAAAGTCCCGACAGATTCGCATCGCATCAACCAGTCTGAGATTATCAAGATCCGACAAAGATCCCAACAACCAATATCTCGTGCTAGCCCGTGAACATTAGACGCTAGATCAGCAGGCAACAACAATTGCACAAATAACCGGACAAGAATCTTAATCAAATACTACATTCAGCATATCCATGAATCAATTTGTTTAAATAAGGAAAATTAATTGGATATGGCTCGAGCTGATGCGATTCATCCGTCTATGAAAATTTAACAAAAAGGGTTGTTTATGTCCTGCTAATACAGATTACAGGAGCACAAGGGGATTGGCAGCATGTCACTAAAATCATCTGTGGGCAACACTGACGAAGGCTCTCGCGTACAAGGCATGCATGAGCACAGACAAACAGACAGTTGCTGGCAAACAAAGCCCCTCGTGTGGCAAAGAAAACATAGGAAATAAATCACGGCAAAAGAACATAATTCTTTTGCAAAATAGAACATAATAATTTCTGGGGAAGCAATAAAAGTGATAAATAAATAAATTGTGCATGATAGAAAAGGTTCAAGCAATACGGATACTGAGAAGCCTATAAATCAGAGCATAACCTCCATTGACGAAATGTTCTGAAATGGTTTGCCAATATGAGCACAGGAGTGAAGGTTTAGGAAAGAATGCCAATTTTGCACTAAATTTCTTTCAGAATGTGAAATCAGGCTCAGACTAATCGACAACAAGCTACGAGGTGAAACACCCAGACCACAAACATTAATATTTTCAGTAACTTAAGGTTAATATTAATCCTTCAAATAATATCTCACGACATAACTTAAGGAAGATAAGTACAGGAGATTCCTGAACACGTATAGTTTACCAATCCCAACACTGCAAAAAATTCTCACAAGTCTGAACAAAAAAGACAAACTACCAAATGATAAATCCTCCGATATAAGACCAGCATTTACACTAAGCACCTGGTGCACAACCAAGACTTCCTATATGTAGCCAAAGTTGAAGAGCTCAGTACCGGTCATGACGCCTGCATGAACAAAAAACAATGAGCAAGACAAGAATTGTTATTGATAGATATTTCAAAAGTAAAATTATTAGAAGGCAGTCCATATGTGTGTGGGTGGGTGGGGTTTTTTGGTGGGTGGGGGGGGGGGGGGGGGCCAACAATTGATACAGATCAATGGCTTTTAAACAAACTGAGAACAAATTGCTTCATATTTTTAACAATATTAAGCAACATCCCCACACACGTAAGTTCCAGTATATTTGTAGCTGTATCACACTGGTCAGCAGCACCAGCGGTCCCGAGGAAAAAGTGCCGCACATGATTCTTACGAATACACTGATATCGAGAGTTCTCTTTAGCGACGAATAAACGAAGCACAACTAACCTAAACAATAGCACAATCAAGAACACAAGATATAGTGTAGTTCGGCCAAAGATTGGTCTACGTCTACTAGGCAAGGAGATAATTACTTTATTAATCAAGATTTATAAGAGTTCATACAAGAATACAGTATCGCACGTATCCTCCCTTACGAAATCTTCGATGAGTTCTCTACGTTCTTCTCTCAATTCCCTTAGTTTCCTTACAGCTTCCTCCAACGAACAAGCCACACCTTAGTTTACCTCGAGCACACATATTCAGGAATAGAAATCCCTTTAAATAGGCTCTCCTATATTTACATCAAATTTGGAGCATATCTTGACTGTCAAAAACCTTACCAAAACAAGCCCCAATATGCTGAAGCCGCTCGAATCTGAATGCCAGTTCCAGTGCACACTTTTGCACATTGGAGCACCCGATATAGTGGCTGGCAAAACCCACAAAAGTGCGCGCTAGCCACTGGAAAACTATGTATACCGGGTATGATTGTTTGGCTGCTTTGGCTCCATTTGAGATCCCCGCTTGCATCTTCGACTCATCCGAACTTCTCCCATCTTTGGACGGCATCCATAGCTATCCGTTGTTGAACATAGCCACAAAACAACAATCTCCACCTTAGCTTGAGTTCAACAAACCACCTTCTGAAATTGTTGCAAATTGTTTTTGTACTCCTTAGTTTCACTTCAGTATCCTATTACCCACTAACACGTACTTTGTAAATAACTACAGAACTGCCATGACCCTCCTTCAAAGGTCTCAAACATTCCTTATACTTGAGTACTTGAATAGAAGTCAATGATGACATGAATTTCTCCAAGAAATCACCTTTGTTAGCATATATCCCGCGAATTCACGTTAGTATCGATCTTTATAAGATCAATATCCCTATTGCATGCTCCCTTATTTTGTGATATTCGTATGTCGATGTGTTTCATCCACAACTATGGTATATCTTATTTTTCGTAACATGAATCGCGCTTTGACTATCACAAAACAAAGGAACATGCACCTTCTTGAATCCTAACTCGTAAACTAAACATTTTTAACCACACGTCTACCTTCAATTCTTCTACCGAAGCCAAGTATTTTGACTCCATAGTTGACAGCGCCACAACATCTTGAAGGGTCAACTTCCAAATGATTAGAGAACATGTAATTGTGTATATATAGCATGTAGTTGATCTTCTCTTTCCTAAATTACCAGCATAATTTGCATCCATATCCATGCAACTTGCTCAATCTATCGTCTGACTTGTGAAACAAATAAACCGAGATCCTTAGTTCCTTTTAGATATCGTAGTATCCACTTTACTGGTTCCTAATTCCTAATTAAGCCTTTCTGAATTTGACATGTACCAACTGACTAAACTGGTCAAATATAGAAAATCCGGCCATGCGCATAGCATAGCCTACATGAGTGATCCCAATATACTACTATATGGTACTCGAGACATTTTCCTCTCCTCTGTTTTAGGATACTCCTTAGAGGATAATATGAAATGACGGATGATAGGATACTTGTCTTAAATCCTTCATGTTGAATCTCTCCAACACCTTCTGAACATGTTTCATTCAGGATAGCCATAGCTTTCCATCCTTCTTGTCTCGATAAATTTCCATTACAAAGATTTTCTTTGCTCCACCAAATTTTTTAATGTCAAATTTTGCATCAATGAAGTTTTGAGTGCCCTTATTTCCGTTATACTCTTTGAAACAATCAACATATTATCAACATATAAGAGGAGAAATATCGACGAACCATCCTTAAGCCGCTTCAAGTACTTGCAGATATCATACTCACATCAAGAAAATTTAGTCAACAACATGAATGAGTCAAAGCCTTATAATACTGCCTGGGAGATTACTTCAACAGATAAAAAGACTTGAGTTTTTTTTTTTTGGAAAATGGAAATATATAGAAATGGCGGAGCCTAGGTTCAAAATGGCATTGGGAGATAGCCCAAGCGGCCTACAAAAAGTAAGTAAAAAACAAAAGGTATACAAGTATAAAGGTCAAAAAACCACGCCTACTCGCTAACAGTTCCCAGCCGCAAAACCCATGTTGTCCGAGTAGATGATATGCCTAACCAACACCGGGAGCTCGAAAGTGTGGGAGAAAATATGTTCTTATTTGGAAGCTAAGGCCAAATAAGCTAGAACTTTTGCCATGCCGTTATCCCTTTGCAAAATCTTAGAGAAGGTTGTGTTCGCCGGGAGGAGGGATTTGATTTTCCTGATCTTGTAAGTAATGATCCAAGGAGTGTTGGACTTACCGGAGAGGATGTTTAATAAGGAGTTACATGAAGTCTCTATGATGTTGATGAGGTAGCTTCTATTTTTGCATAACAGTAAGCCAAATAGAAGGGTGTCTATTTCAGGGAACAGAGGTGTACCATTGCAGAAAGTCTTGAAGGAGAGCACCATGCGGCCGTCCGCGTCTCTGATGATGCCCCCACCCGCCGTGCTATTAATATCCCCCTTAATGCTGCCAACGTTCAGCTTCAGACCCACCGCAGGGGGCGCCCATCTACTCGTGCCACTCGAAGAGGGGATAGGAATAGTAGGCAGGTGCTAAGGGAGTCCAGAATAGGGGACACGTTAGTATCTATATCAGACACCAGCTTGTGGGCTCTCAAAGAGTGTTGCAAGCTGTAATTAACCCGGCATATGATGTTTTGGTAGTTGGGCACCCCTTCATCAAGAATGATGGAGTTTCTTTGTTTCCCGATCTCCCATAAGCACGTCCTGAAAATAATATTCTGCTAATGCCGTTTGGGTTACTCAGAGATATGTTCTGGAGCCATATCTCACCAAGTTGGTTAAGAGTCATCGGAGTGTTGGGAAGCTGTAGAGCGTGAGCAAAGTGAGTCCAAATTGTCGTTGCCGTCTCGCTCGTAACAAGTAGGTGATCAATGGTCTCCTTTGAAAGATTGACGCAACATATACATTTGGAAGCCATCTTGAAGCCCAGACGAAGGAGTCTCTCATCCACCGAGATTGCGTTATTACTGAGACGCCAAAGGAAAGCCCCGATACGCGGCGGGATATATTTGTTCCAGTAGAAGACACTCCAAACGGACAATGAATGTCGAGTCCTGTAGTGCTCCCAAAAGGATTTTGTAGAAAAAATTACCATGTTGGGTAAGGACCCAACAAATCCGGTCCGGATCGTTAGCAAGCTCCAAGTCATTGAGCATCGTAACTGCCAAGGGAGGGAGGAACCCGCGCACGTCAACTGAGACCCCAGCAATGTTGCAGATGACCGGGGAGGTCACAATTTGCCGGATGTCGGGGATGTAGCCGAAGACGAGGGGTTTGGGGATGGAGTGGCCGCACCAATTAGGCCCCCAAATTCGAATGTTCCCTCTACCAACAATCCACTCTACGCGGCTGGATACTTTGGGAAGAATAGCCATCATCGAGCACCAAAGGGGAGAAGAGGAAGAAAGAAGAGCATAGTTCGGGGAGCACGGGTCATCATATTTTCTGTACATGTACTAAGCCCAAACCGATTCTCCTTTGATAACGGCCCAACACCACTTAGCATGTAGAGCTTGCATAATTTATGGAAGCGCACAGATGCCTAGTCCCCCTTCGCCCAATGGTCAGCACATTTTATCCCAAGAGATCCATCGTCTATGTCGGTTGTCGTTGGAGTTTCAAAGAAAGTTAGCCATACTCCTTTCAAGTTTTAGAAAGAGATTGTTGAGGGCTTTAATAATCGAGAGAGAATGAATGGGGAGGGCAGTTAAAACACTCTTGAGTAGGGTGATTTTATGATCGAAAGATAACAGGCGTCATCTCCATCCAACAGTGTTCTAAATTGCGGCTTAGGCGGTCACCTAGACGCTAGGCGGCCTCTGGCCGCACCGAAAATTCCCTAGACGGACAGCCTAAGCGCTAGGCAGCACTAGGCGGGCCTAGGCGGCGCTAGGCGGTTGTTCGGTTTCGAAAATTCAAAAAAAAAAAAGACCTTGGCGATGGCAGCGGCTAGTGGTGGTGCTACGCTAGGGTGGAGATGGCATGGCGGTGGCGATGCGGTGGCTGCTGGTGGTGGTGATGGTGTTGCGCTGGGGTGGAGATGACGTGGCGGTGGTGAGAGGGAGGAGAGGAGAGGAGAGGTGAGTTGAGAGGGAGCTGAGAGGTGAGGTGAGGGAGTAGAGGAGAGGTGAGGGAGGTGAGGGCTGCTCTCTCTCCTCTCCCATAGGTTTATATAAAAAAAATAAAGGGAAAAAAAGAGTAAAATGTAAAACGTGGGGTTCGAACAAGGCACCTGTAGAGAAAGCAGCTCTATACTTTCATTGCTAACCATAGTGCCAAATATAATTTGTGTTTAGTATTGTATATACATAATATATATAAGAAACTTACATATACATTTGAAAAAATATATATTAAGTTCACCGCCTAGGCGGCCCTTTGGCGCACCGAACCGGCCTAGCGAAATTTATAACATTGCCATCTAGAGATCTTATTCTCGAACTTCTCGGCTAACTCATGGAAATATGCCGACTTGGATCTGCCTTTGAATAGGGGAACCCCCAAATAGTAGATAGGTAGAGTAAGAGTGAACCCAGTAGCTCTGGCTATAATATCTGCCTGCATCGTCATAGGAGACTTTTAAGAGGTAATAAGAGAGGATTTGGAGAAGTTAATCACCTGTCCAGAGATCTTCGCGTAATTCCTCAAAGTTTCCATGAGGCAGTCCATGCTATCGTTGCCACTGTTTAGGAAAATCAAGCTATCATCCGCATAGAATAAGTATGAGAGGCAAAGACCATCACTCCTCCCGCTGAAGTATTTGATGCGTCGAAGAAGAGTGAGATTGGATACCCGTTTACTAGGAGAGTCATGGGCAATGATGAATAGAGAGGGGGAGATGGGGTCTCCTTGGCGGAGGCCTTTGGCCAAACGAAAGAATCCCCCAGTTTTTCAGTTAATGGAGATGGAGTACCAGCAGTTCGAGATGCTTCAGTAGATGAGGCCGATCCAAGTCAAGTTGAAGCCATGTTTCTGAAGCACTCTCAAAAGAAACTCCAGCTCACTCTGTCATATACTTTTGACATATATAATTTAATCGCCATATTACCCCCCCCCCCCTCCCCATCTTGCTATCAATGGAGTCGATGACTTCACTGGCTAAGCTGATCTTCTCATGGATGCTTCTACCTTTCACAAAGCCGGATTGCTCCCGCGAGATGATTATCGGTAGAACTACGGACAATCTATCCGCCAGCAGCTTAGAAATAATCTTGTGAGCAAAGTTGCACAAGCTTATCGGTCTAAAGTCTTGGCAACTCAAAGGTTTGGCGTTCTTGGGTATGAGCACAATGTACGCCGCCGCGATACCTTGAGGAATCTGCATTCCAAGGAGGTAATCGGCGACCGCCGCCATGACGTCATGTTTGATAATAAGCCAGCAGCTAGAGTAGAAAAAACTTATAAAGCTGTCGGGGCCGGGGGCGCTTTGGGGATCAAGAGAATTGATCACATTTATAACTTCCTCTTCCGTTGGGGTGGCACAAAGCGCACTATTGTGATCTTCAGAGATGAGGACAGGAATAACTCCAGGAAGTCATCTGGATTTCTAACGGGTTCGGCTTTGAAGAACTCGGAGAAGTGCTGGATAGCTCGATCAAGAACAGCCTCATCCTTCACAATCGACCCATCTTGTTCAAACATCATGGTTTTGTTACTGTTTGCTCTTTCTTTAATGATTGTATGGTAGAAACTCGAATTACGGTCCCCGTCTTTTTATCCAATTAATTCTGGCATGGTCTTGAAGGAGCTGCTTCTCATGACTGAGGCATACCTGCAGTTGAAGCATAGCATCTTCAAGATTATTGCCAGTAGCTTCACACCAACGAGCTTGAAGAGCCGCTTCAGGAGAGTGTCATTTTGAAGACGGCCTTCCTGATACGAAGATCTTCGAAGGTGGCGCTTCTTGATACGAAGATCTCCGAAGGTGTTCTAGTTCCAAATCTTCAGAGCATCACGCAGGCGCTTCAATTTGCAATCAAGGACCAAGAGCGGTTGACCCGGACATTGCAAATTCCAGTTAGTGGAAAAAAAAAGTCTCTGAATGTCTCGTGCAAACACTACGTACGCTGGAAGCGGAAAGGTGTCGTGTTGGTGATGTTGATCGAGGGGGAAATCAGCAATGGCAAATGGTCCGAATGAAGACGAGAAAGGTGGTGGATCGCGATCGCCGGGACGTTCAAGAGGAAATTAGTGTCGAAGAGGACCCTGTCGAGGCGTTCCCAAGTGTTCAAGTTGTGGAGTAAGTCATTGCACCGAGTAAATGGGGAGTCGTTAAAGCCCGCATCAATCAACCCAACAACGCTAATAAAGTTGAAGTCTGCCACAGCTGTAGGATTGATACCACGCGGGCCAATCTTCTCTGCGCTCGAGCACACCACGTTGAAGTCTCTCACCACAATCCACATAAGAGAGTTGCTATTAGCAGTGTAGATCAGCGACTGCCAAAGGTCCCGTCTTTCCCGCATTTGACAACTAGTGTACACCACAGAGAACACTAATTTTTGGCCCCTCTTGTTGTCATGAATGTTGCAGGTGAGGAATTGATTGTGAATATCTGACCTGGAGATCAATGTTGTTGTTCCACATGATCCAAATATACTTGTTGGAGTCTCTGTCGTGGCAATGGTTGGCCATATGAAGCTCGAGCTAAATCAGCAATGTTTGAGTTCACATACATGCTCCTCTTATTGGCTTCATTCGAGTTTCCTCGTGAAGATCGTTTCTTACAACTTCCCATGCAAAAAAAGTCGTTTCCACATCCATTTTTCTCAAATCCTAAACCACTACCGATACCTATTAAACTCGAATAAATGTATGCTTGACCACATGTGAGAAGATCTCGTTGTAGCCAATTCCCTCCTTTTTAGCATAACCTTTCGCAACTAATCTTGCCTTGTATTGTTTATTATCCTTTTTCTGACCCACTTGCAACCAATAGCTCATTTCCTTTAGGTAGCTCAACCAAGTTCCACATACCATTATTTCTAAGTAACTCTATCTCTATCATGGCCACCATCTACGATTTCTGCTTTCTTGTCCAATAGCCTCCTTATAATTGCCACCATCTACTGATTCTGTAACTAGAGTAAATGAAAACAGGCCTACGAAACAATACCTGATCGGTGCCTTATGTGGACACCATGATCTTCTTAATACTACTGATTATGAGTATGTTGGGGTTGGTCCTCGTACGTGATATGCTCATCCATCTTCGCATCAATAGATTGTGTTGGTGTTTCGGTGACCATATACTTTTGAGTGCAAGAAACCTCTACCTCTAGCGAATCATTGTCGCATTATGTGCCACCGCCTCCTTAAACTCTTTCTCTATGCCTTTCAACATAGAAACTACATCGACGACCATATCTCGACTAGTGAACACACCTTTCGGTTTTCTGGATCACTAATTTGTAGCCTTTGACTCCATGTTTAAATTCCAAGAAAACACACCATTTCGACTTTGACTCTAGCTTGGTTCCTTCGTTCTGATTCACAAGTGAATAGGAACCCAAACACACGTAAAGAATCATAAGTAATTGGTTCTCCTCTTCATACCTCTTCAGGAATATAAAGATCGGTGGTTGTAGATAGTATTTTGTTGAGCAAATAGCGCGCATGATTTATTGTCTCGTCTAGAAGTCCTATGTAAGGCAATTCTGTAATCGCACACTTCTGACCCTCTCTAATAGTATCATGTTCATGCTCTCCGCTACCCCCATTTTGCTCTAGACGTCTTGAATCATACATTGCCTCTATACCATTTTCCTTATTATAATCCTGAAAGTCCATCGATGTGTATTCAACTCCATTATATGTCCACAAATACTTTATTGTTCGTCCATTTTACTTCTCCACGATCGTTTTCCACCCTCATAATCTAGCAAACACCTCTGACTTGTGTTTGAGAAAATAAACATATACCTTCCATAAAAGTCATCAACAAAAGTGATGTAATACTCGGTACATAATTAAATCAAAAAATACAGAGTACATACAGACATATTGTACCATACGAACTGCCGTTTACGAGATCTCCAACGGGCTCTCTACTTTCTTCTTCTCTTAATTCCCATAGTTTCTTTAGGGTTTCCTCCAACGAACAAGTCATACCTTAGTTTTCCTCAAGCACGCCTATTTAGGGGTTAGTAATCCCCTTAAATAGGTTGTCCTAAATTTACATCAAATTTGAAGCATATAATGATTGTCGAAAACCTTACCAAAACTAATTCCAATACGTTGAACTGCACGACCAAAATTCCGGTTTTGGGAGCCAGAATTACGGTTCCAATGTGCACTTGCAGCCACTGTGCTCTGGAAAACCTGGTATACCAGTTGACAAAACCGGTATACTTGTCTAGCGTGCAAACAAACCGATGGAAAACCCGGTATACCGGTTAGGGATGTTTGGCTACTTTGCCTCCATTTGAGATCCCAGCTTTGCATCTTCAACTCCTCCTGAGCGTCTCCGATCTTTGGATGGCATCTGTAACTCTTCTTTGTTAAACATGAGCCACACAACAACAATGATAACATCAAAAGAAAACCAAATATCCCAATGTATTAATATCTAGAAGCTTGCAGACTGCATAGTGCTGCCCTGGTTAAAAGATTGAAACTCTAGAGCAAATTTTACTTAAAATAATGAGAAACAATTTGAGTACTGAAGCTATGCAACTCACGGACAAAAAGTAATATATGTTTTTGCTGGTTTGAGGATGGTCAAATTCACTCTAGATGGTCGTACAAATAACGATCATGCTAAATTTGATGGACAAAGGTACAAACCCAAGAGACAGAAGAGGGTAACTGAGCAGACAGAGTTGTAGAGGACATGAGCAAATAGATGTATTGTATAAGTAGGAAGAAAGGAAAAGGGTCCAAATACCACAAGACTCCCGCTACTTGTTGGGTCTGAGAACAGTCGAGATGTACACATCCTTATCTCCAATATATGGAGAGGAAGTTTCCATGACTCGAACCCGCATCCTCCAGGATGCAAGCATCATAGCCTTGTACAGTATGAAAGAAAAATGTAAAAAAGAAAACCAAGGGCTTGGTATCCTATGGTTGAAGAGCGACTGCCACTTGGAAAGAAAAGAGAACTAATGTAACAATTGCCACTCAGGAAGAAAAGAGAACTAATGTAACTATTGGCATCGTTAATGCTAAAGGGTACTGGGGGAAAGAGAGAACAAAAGCAACACTGCAACTCCAATCCAATCCAAGTAATATTTGGGAACTCCATGGTTAGAAGGAAAAGAAACACGAGAATAAAAAGTAGCAGCAAACTGCAGAAAGAAAGTAGAGACAGTTCATTAGCCAAGGATAGATCTAACCAAGCTGCTTTTGACGACCACAAAAATAAACAAAATGATAAAGACTACAATGGATTCGTAGTTAGAACTTAGAACTGCCAAATTAAGGAACCACTCCCTGGTTAGAACATCAGACTCTAAACAGTAGTGCTCATGAGATTAGAGTATAACAAATATAACAGGTTCAATTATTTGTATTCCTAAATCAGATATAACAAAAAATTCCCCAATTTCTGCAATACGCACGATGTTATTTCCACTGAAATTCCCACTAGTAACTGAGCCATATAAAAGCATTAACCCTTTAAAAAATTGGCAGTACCTGTGCCGATCATAGTCTCTAGTTCGATCCCTTGACCTAGAACGGGACCTTCTTCTGCTCCTCGAATCATAACTATGAGGACGATCTGAATCTCTACCCCGCTCACGATTGTATCGATCTCTATCATGGCGATCATGGTCTCTACTTCGGCGATCACCCATATCTCGACTACCACCTCGGTCTTCTCTATAATGTTCAGAGTCACGGCTTGCTTCCCTATCACGGCTTGCTTCCCTATCACGATTACCACTTCGCTCTTTTGACCTAAAGAAAAATCAAATAGGTATTATATCACAGCCAACCGCAGTGAACTCATCAACAAACAAATGACACAAATCATTGCCTAGATCTGTAAAGGTGCTTTGAAGGGAGAATGCTACCTTCTGTCATCTTCAGATTGATCCATCTTACGACTATTATTTCTCTCCTCCTGTCAAAGTATATTGTAAGGAAAAACAACTTTCAATTTAAATAAATGAAGAGGATCAGAATGAAGATGCCACATAATTATCACTACTCTTGTTGTACATATACCATATGAACTAACCAATCTATAATTATAGTTCTAAAATATTTGAAGTACTGTGCTCCAAGCAAAGAAAAGGGCAAGAACCCTCCATTCTTAAAATTTCATCAACCAAATAGGTTTTACAAAAGGCCCCACTAGTCTCAAAATAGCAAGAAGGAAAGATGTTTATGGCTTGCTAAGTAACAGTATTCCGATTTAAAGAAAATCCCAAACTATCACAAGGTTAGGAAAGGTTCAGTACAGCTGGCACTTCATACAGTATGCAAGGATTGTAGGTGATATGATTTGCACATATTGAGCATCTGTTCTAACTAACATGCCTACAAGAATGATTTGCACAGTTTTCCTCATTCTGTCACACCATTAGACTAAGCTGATAAATTGGTGTCACACCATTTATAGACAACAAACTTACTGTAAATTTGAAAAGGAATATAAAGGGAAACCATATTAACTGGAGAATACCAACCAGTGTGCCAAGACATATTCACGAATATATAATTGTATGCATATCAAATACTCACTTGTACAGCAACAGATATCAACTAACATTAAACAGTTGATTGTGCATCTACGCGATAATGCAGGAAGCACTACTTCATTCTCCACTGAAAAGCTAATTTCACTTGTTTGAACAAGCAAGCCCATTGACCACCAACCCGACGCATGATGAGATGAAACATGGCCTGCTACCAAACTGGACTCTCAGCAAATAATTGAGAAATTTTTACTTACCCCCCACTTGATTTACCATATTTCAGGGTGCACCCCACAGTTTTGCAAAAATATACAGTACCTCCCACTTTGGACGGAATCCGTCAAAAAAAAAAAAGACCAAAAAGCCCCTCCCTTCTTCCTCTTTCCTTCCCCCCCCCCCAATCCCCTCTCCATCACCCCCCCCCCCTCCCGCCGGCGCTCCCCCCTCCCCGCCACCGGCCCCCTCCTCCCCGCCACCGGCCCCCTCCTCCCCGCAACCCCCCTCCGCTCCCCATCCCCCCCGCCCCCCCACTCCCCCCCCCCCCCCCCGCCTCCACTCGCTTCCCCTCCCCCTTCCCCTTCTCTGCCACACCTCCCGCCAGTCCCCGCTCCCCCGCAACCGCGGCGGCATGCAACGGCACCGGGGGGGAGGCGGGTGGCCGGGATCGACGGCGGAGGCGGGGAGGCGGGCAATGGCAGGAAGGGGGGAGCGCCGGAGGGAAGGGGGGTGATGGAGAGGGGATGGGGTGGGGGGGAGGATAGAGGTAGAAGGCAGGGGCATTTTGGTCCAAAATAAATTCTTTTGACGGATTCCGTCCAAAGTGGAGGTACTGTACATTTTTGCAAAACTGTAGGGTGCACCCTGAAATATGGTAAATCAAGTAGGGGGTAAGTCAAAATTTCTCCAAATAATTTCCATGGGATAGTAATATAATGTTATTAAAAAATACTTTTTCCATTAAATATATAAGGGGCATTCAGCAGTAAATTAATGAAACTCACAACTTGGAGATAGAGATGTCAGTGAGTGGAATCATATCAATATGAATAAGATGTCTTGTGTTTCATGTCAGAAGGTTAATGAAACAAAATGTGCTTCCAGTTTTCAGAACTAATAACAAATAAAAAGTAAAACAGAAGAATTAGATCTGGGAGCTACAATATAGAATTAAATATAAGAAACAATTTGCAATCGAATTAACACGTTTTACATACTATTCCTCTGCTTACAGTTCGTTCCACTTAATTTGGTGTAGCTGTCCTTATAGGGAGCAGAAGAATTTGAATCAGAGAGCGCATATGTGGCCACCTTCGCTACTTCCAACACTTCCCTCCCAGATAACTATTGTGGTATCCAGATCAAGAAAGACGTGATAGAAGATGAGTGAAACAAAACCACATGGCAATCTGCTGATTGAGGTTAAGAAAACTCACTGATGCCAAACATAACTGAAACTCTTTATGGCAGAATGTGTAACATTACCAGCACCTGACCAACATGTTCAGAGTTTGAACTTCAAACAGATTTAGCAGGACTACAAACAGATATCACAGACTAGTAAAAAATGCAATTTTGAAGGGGCAGGATTCCTCTGCGATTTAAACTAGATCTGACATCCAAGTATAAGCAAGAGAACAGATCTGTTATAGAACCAACATGCAAGAAACACGAGCAAAGCTGCACCATACAATAAAAACTCAAAGAAGATCACCTGCATTTCTGACAGCTTCTCTCGAATTTGCATATAGCCCAAATGAAGTTTCCCTCCAAAATGATCAGCCAAACGACGATCACTGAAATCCATTCACCAACGAAAATAGATTACTACAATCTGATGGATATAATTTTCTTTTGGAGCTCCTACTGGTTATGAGAGAGTTATGAGACAGACAGTAAACCGATGATTCTAAAAATTAAGCTATTAACATACAACAGAAAAAGAGACATTCTTTAGCTGCAAAAGTTTTCCTCGTAAAACTGGACCAAAAAGCCTGCTGGTAACAAGGTGTAATACCCAGGTCAAAAGCTGTACTACTTGAAGGCCCGAATGCTAGCCTAATGTTGCCCAGGATTTTAGGAACAGACTGTAATTGTCTAGTTGAGAGAGGAAGAGCTTTACCTATCGTACACACTCAAGAAAGCTCCACAAATGTCACACACACGTAATTTTTGATCTGTCTGCAGAATGGACACAAATGTTCATCATTTCAATATATCTTGGTATAGTTCTAAATACAGGCACTAACACTTGCAAGATAAGTTGGTACTTCTTGCAGCAAAAGAGACGAGAAATGGATACAAACAAAAAAATTACAAGGTAACAACATAGCAGCAGTACGTAGTAGTATAGTACACAATATTAAGTATCATGACAGAGCAGGTAGCATACGCAGTGTTATATAATTCTTCAAAGGGAAAACTATACTTTTGGTCACTGAATGTTTGTCTGACCAAAGTTTTAGTCACTCAAAGATATTTTCCAAAAATTTAGTCACTGAATGTTTGGTCTTCCAAAAAAATGGTCACTCTGTTAAATTGTTGTTTGTTTTATTAACGATTTTTGTTGACATGGCATGTTATGTGCCATGTCAGTCGTTAAGTATGACGTGGCACATCTACGTGGGCTATTTTTGGATTTTATTTTGCAAAAAAATTCGTTTGGGTATTAAGTTATGTGCCATGTTTCAATGTTTATGACATGATATTTCAATTTTTTTTTAAAAAACTTAATACTCAAACAATTTTTTTGAAAAATAAAACCCAAAAATAGCCCACGTAAATGTGCTAGGTCATACTTAATGACTGACATGACACATCACATGCCATGTCAACAAAAAATATTAATAAAACAAATAACAATTTAACAGAGTGACCATTTTTTTGATGGCCAAACATTCAGTGACTAAATTTTTGAAAAATATCTTTGAGTGACTAAAACTTTGGTGAGGCAAACATTCAGTGACCAAAAGTATAGTTTTCCCATTCTTCAAACAAGTTAAAACAAAGCATTATATTATTGAACGATCAGCCGCACTCCATCCCACCAGAGCAAGAAACTTTAGGTGGAAGATACCATGAAATCATGAATAACTCAGAAACAAGGTAAGCATTTACTCAAAGGAGGAAATGAACACAACTAGGAGTTAGAAACTTTGGACAAGATCCTCTCAATAGCATAGGCAAGACTATATACGCAACCAGGTTTGTGTAAAGATTTAAACTTATATACATAGTTTAAACAAAATGTCATATGATTATTACTAACTTTAAAATTATTCATAAATATGTATAGTGATATGTTTAAAAATTAAAATTATTGCCATCATAAACTGTTTATGGGATCTTGTCAAGAACTTGTGGGTTCCAGATAACATTGTTTTTACTGTCATTAACATCTAAGCCTTCTTACAGACACCAACACCATCAAATAATACCCGAACAACATAATAAATGCTTCAGTTTTAAGATCACAATAAAACAAATTGGATGCACTTGAAACATTTCACTCTATATTAACGTGTAAACTGATATATCATAGAGATCTATCAAACCATGAAAGTCGGTCAAGGTTGGCTTGCTCAATTACACAGTTGACCACACGCATTCAACGGTAGGGTCCAAAGGAGGACCTTCTGTTTACTTACAAATTTGTTAAGTAGAAGAATGGCAAATCCAACAAAACCAGTTGCCTAGTGTTCAATTCTTATGGAAAATATACAATTAATCAAAGATGCCAGGCTAACCAATATGAAGTCTATAGGTGCTAATCTAGGCATCAAAATGGTGCCCAGTACTTGTATACAGGTAGACACCTACATAAGGGTCCAAATGATTAGGCAGCATGACCTAGTGCACGCTTATAAACAACATTGCATTTACTACTTCACAGCTGAGTGTTGTTATCTAGATAAGGGATACACAGATGAGTGTTATTATCTAGAAAAGGGAATAAGCCAGTCAATGGAAAGACCTTAAAAGGTAATCTAGACAGACTTTGTCTGAAACACCTTTCAGTAATCTAGTGCTTCCTTAGAAAACCCTTCTTATTAACAAATTCATCTGTCAAATCAGATGAAGAAATAAGAAATAGGTTCACATGGAAAAACTTACCAATTGAACTCATATTAATATGAGCAATGGGCACTTCCTAGTCAGTAGTCAACATAGAACAAGCAAATGGTTTCAAAAGATATATACATAGTGTTGTCATTCTTAGTTACTATCAGTCTATCGGTATAAAAAGAATCTCAAAAGAAATTGATAACTTCCCCAAGACAGATGGAAACTTCTTGCACATTGTTATGCATCATCAAGTGAAGTGGGATATGGACCTCTCTATGAAGGTTATAAATTTTACGACACTGAATAATTAGAAACTTAATTCATTGAACTCATACAGTTGGAAAATGCAACTAGTAAGTACAACAACAACGTAGCCTAACAAGTAGCATGTCTTTCTTTAAAATCTCAATCCATGTTCATTTAGGCCTACCACTAATCCTAAAGGCTCCTTTAACTAGATCTTATATCTCCTCCTTGATGGAGCATATATTGGTCTACCCTTGCACGTCCAAACCACCTAGACGATTTTCTCTCATTTTGTCCTCAATTGATGTCACCTCTAACTTTCAGTGTATTGCCACGCATTCATCTTAGCATTCTTATATCTACTACACTAATTTTTTTTGGATATGTTGTTTCTTAATTGCCTAACACTCTTATACATAAGATATGGTTGGTCTTATATCCATCTTACAAAATGTTTGTTTGAACTCCAAAATGCCAATGGTTAGTGCTACTCGCTAAAAGAGAGCACCCTTGTCAGAAAATTAAAAAGATTGTTTCCATGCAACGTTCTTTGCCCGCAACATTTCCTATTGCAAGGTTGTGGTGCAAAACCATTGTTTGGGTGGTTCCAAGTGATGTATGTACAAATCCAATGTTTGGGTAGTTGAAATTGGATGTATGTATGTAGCTTCTTGTTGTAAATACTAAATAGAGAAGTTTGGTTGGGTTTTTATAACATGGGATGGGAAAAGGCTGCAAGAAAAATTGCAAATAATGATGTCCCACCAACCATTGCAACAAATGTTACTAGTCATTTCAGCTGCAACAAAATGCTGCATTTGGGGTGGTATTTCAACATTTTATGTGGTGCTTGAATTTCCATACAGCAATTAGAACACTATAAATACTTCAACCACTGCCCAGCAGCAGTACTTATAGAAAACAATACACCCCTAAATATAGCTAAATGTCATATACCATATCACATGTCAAAGTCGCTAAATAAATTTTTATCATTTCGTCATTTAGAATTAGACCATGCCAAGCTACAGTACGAGAAAGAAACAAGTAAAATACTATCATCTTTAAAATCCAAGAATTCCGTGCATGGAGCCATTTAATTATTCTATATTTCTATGGTTCAAGTAACTAATGGCAGAATTCTTGAATCCTACTTTTAACCCTGCTATATTTGTTCTAGATTTTAGTCATGAAAAAACATCAAATAAAAAGGATTATTTGTTCATCCAAAGACAATGGTGACTTTTGGAAGTCTCAGCTAGATAGGGGTGTGCAAAACCGAAAAAGAATCGAACCAAACCGGAAAAAAAACGCAGGTTGGGTCGGATAGGATTGGTTTTTTATGCTCACGGTTATGTCCGGCTCGGGTCTTTCTATGTTTTTTTCATTTTCCGGCCAGGTTCGAGGTTTAGAAACTAAAAAATAAGTTTGGAACCGAACCGAGTGTTAAAATGATTTTGTCGGTTTTAAAACTATGATTGGTCATTTATGATTATCATGAGTATTAGAATGAATTATGAGTATTATAACATGTCTTAACAAATGTACATGTTATCTATTTAGTATTGGAATTTTGAAAAAACTCTTTGATAGGTTTTAGGATGATTTATTTGATGTGTAAAACAGAGTAAAAGAACCAAATGAGTTGGGTTGATCCGGTTCAGTAGGTTCAGAAATTCAGGTCCAGTTCTTAACTTTGGAGAACCGAAATATGACGGTTAGGATAGGGATTGGTCCAAAAACCGAACCAAACCAAACCGGACCATGCTCAGCCCTAGCCTAGCCAGGACCAAACAAAAGAGTAGAGTGGCATTTCAAGGGGCACAAACAGGCAGAAATTAATGGTCAGGAAAAATGGAACATTAAGTCGAACTTGTAGTGTCTTTCATAGAATTAGTACCTAATGGAACAGGGTGGGGGAATTGTCATGAAGAATATGAACATGCTCTTGATCTGGATAACAATATATGTTATCTACCCATCGAACTAATGGAAGAGGTCGATGAGTTAGTCCAGGAAATTAAGTGGCAATGGAATCAAACATGAAGCTCATATGTGTTTGCAGACAAGCTTCAAGGTGTATTTCATATGCTTCAAGGAGAACACACCATACAATTGAGAAAGTGCCATCTCATTATACAACTTAATAACCAAGAATTCATATGATACAAGATAACACAGCACTAGAAGACATGTCCATAATGTAAGTTATTTGTTGCAAGCATTAGTGAACTAGAAAAATATATATAATTAGAACTGAGAAGGATATCTATTCTATTACTGAAAGGAGATATTACAATGAAATGTGAAAATGACACTTACAATGCGCACATCAGCAGCAGTATACTTCGATGTATCTGAAACTGGCTCCTGCCTCCTACCCAGCTGAAGAACAAAATATGATAACATGTGAGCATGAGCAGCTTTATCATTCGGAATAACTTATTAAATAGTAAATGCACAAATAGAATATTTAAGACAAAATATAAAATAGGTGACAGAGCAAACTCCTACTAAGTAACATTCGACAATTGAGCATGACAATATAGAATCTCATAAAGAAATTGTACCTTTTTCAGAGCTTCTGCCTCCTCCAAAGCCACCTGTGCCTCATCTACCATTCCCTTCTCACCTGCTCAATACAAGGAAAATTCTGATGACTACACAAAAACATTTTGTAGAAAACCATTTCTCTTAGGTTCCTACTAGAAACATTCTCAGTCATCTATCTATTTCTATGCAACTGTGAACCCCAAGACAGTCTTCAAAAACGATATAAATAGTCCTATTTTTGAACTGAGCTTTTCTTCAGTTGTTTAAGTTAGAAAGTCGGGCCTATCAGAACTGGTATGCTAAATATATAAAATCCTCATCAAAGAAATGTTATCAGATCTATTGCACATGATAAGCTCTAGCAGCCTCAGGCAACATAAAATTAAAATAGATAATAACGTCCCTACCAACATATGTTGTTGTCAGGTTATGATTTAGGATCTAAGGTTTAAGTTGTGCTTATTTGAATAATGATTATGGCATATGAGGAAATAAGATAATGGCATATGGAAATAACAAAAGATTATAAAAACCAACCAAAGCAGAAAACTAAATTTTAATTAACTTGAAGAACCAAAGAACTTAATATTCTATAGAAGGCAAAAAGATGAATGCCCGTATGAATATATATACTTGAAAGAGTATAAACAAAGCATTAGATACTAAGGGAATGCAGCACTCTTACCAAGATCTTCAGCTTTCCTCAGCTTCTCGTTAATCATCTCCTGTGTGCGAGGATCTGGAGGAGCCAGTGCATGCAATGGTGCCAATTGTGGGGGATTCTGAAGAGGCTGGGGTATAGAAGCCCTGTCTTTGTTGAAAGCATCAAGGAGAAGCATGGACTGCAAATAAATCAAGACAAATTGTGATACTCATCATATCAACATAATCATAATCTTATCATGATCAACGAGGCCTTCTCGCATCAGACTGTTTTCAGCCACAGAACAAAGAAAGCTCAATAAAGAATTGACAAAGACTTCATGACCAGCTGCTAACCTGACATCAACGTCTAGGACTGTGTCAAACCCTAACCAACGTAGCTATCAGCAAGACGTCTTCTACAAAACCTAAGAGGCAATTTGTTGGTAGGTAGACCTACCTTTTTGTTCATAAAGTTTAAACTCATGCCCAAGGAGCATCTTCATGTTCCCTAGACTAGAAAAATGACTAAATAACAGCTAAGCTTGTATTAGTTACTATAAGCATCTCCATGTCACGAAAACAAAGTGAAAAAGAATGGCATTCCTTGTTTGTGTCAAGCAAGATATAGGTATAACCAAAATAACTTGAATATTATTTCTTTTTATTGCTTTCATGTGTTTGCATCAAAGAAAGGTACCTGTTTGTCAGCTCTTTTAGCTCTGAGCTCTTCCAACACTTCAACAGCCCTTATTCTACTATCAGTTTTCCCTTCGAAATCTGAAAATTGAATGTAGTTCACAGAATTAATACAATAATCACAGTGAGCATAATTCACAACAATGTCACATGAGCCAGACTAGTAACAAGTGCATGGTGAACTATTCAAATTTGATTGACATGATAAAGAATGGCAAGTTGACCAGCACAACTAATTGAGGGGGGGCAACAATGGTGGACACTATGTCAAAAAGAAAAAAGGATTCAGAGGCCGATTAACGCCAACTACCGCTTAGGAATTCATGTAAAAGATCCTATTAGACAGACATAGATCAACTGGTCTAATTTCTATTAATTGAGCCACTTTTCTTGAACCTAATTGATTAACCATTTACAGGTTTAATTAACAAGGATTCTTGGAACAAACTGATATAAGAACCCGCAACGAACCCTTATCACTGAAACCTTTTGCCCTTCTAATTCCCTCGTAATGAAAACATTATCCTTTAACACTCTTTGGTGTTTTCCCTCTTCCAAGTTAGTTTCTTGTCTCTCTTTTTTCCTTTGACTTTTCTCTTACTTTCTTGTTGCTTCCATTGACTTCATGCTGCTAGTGTTCTCTAAATGCTCTCATACCAATAAAATTGCTACTGTTGTTGTAGTTTGCTGATTACCATTTTATATGTTGTTGAATTCATATGTTGTTTGAATGGGTTTATCTAATACCTTGTCCTTTTTACAGCCTCCATCAAGTTAGTTCCTCTAGCTCTACCCCTAGTTCTAGCAGCTCTTAACTATACCAATCACTCCTCAAACAGAACGACCACTAGGTGCACCTATTAGGAGTGATAGAATATTAGTTATAGGAGCTGTCAGAACTATGGCTAGGCCTAAACAAACATCAATTGAGGCTATAAAAAATGGATGGTATTCACTAATTTGAGTAATTGTCCTTAATGTATCAGTAAGGAAGGAAAGGATTAAAATAGTAGACCCCAGAAATTATAAAGGTCTTGTTGTTTTTTTCCTCCTTGCTATTGTTTTTTTTATGAAGTTAATACTTTTTAGAAAAAGCCTATTTACCACATAATTCATTTAGCCGACTATTAATCCAATTAATTGTTAAGATCCTGGACCGTGCAATGTAAGTTATGTAACCTTGGATAGAGTATAATAAAACATAGTATAGTTCATGGGTGTGGGTATGTGTATGTTGGTTCGAAAGGTATCCTTGAACCCAATTACATAGCTTATCTTTCACTATACATTTTGGGCTTAGTAGAGTGAGGAGTCTGTACTGAGGGCAAGGTTGTTAAAGGTGCAAGGCGCACTCAAGGCGCAAAGGGTCCATATCGTCCGAGGCGCAAGGCGCACTTAAGGCGCACGCCCGAGCGATGCGAGGCGCATATATATATATATATATATATATATATATATATATATATATATATTCTACTATATAATAGGAAAACTTAGATAGTGAAACTTTTGAATTCCGAAAATATCCTTACATATTTTTACTAATTAAAAATAGTTCATTAATTTTAATAAGGACAACTTAGTAATTAGGAAGACTACAATTTGGTCTTCCTAAATAGTCTTTCTAAACTAATTAAGAAATATTAAAATACGTGCAAGGCACGTGCACATATGCTAGTATATATATATATATATATATATATATATAATTTACATTGATAAACCTGTAATCAGTATACACTAAAAAAAAATTTAGTAATCAGTCTACAGTAACAAAAAAATTGCATGAAATTTTTGCATGAATAAAAAAAGAAGACACTACTTCTTAGTTCACACTAACAAAAATGAACAGTAAACAAAAACTCACTACTTCAGTAATCAGTATACACAAAAATGAACAATAAAAAAAAGACGAGAGATTGAGATCGAGATCGAGAGAAAGAAAAAGAAAAGTAAAACATTGCAGGAGCGAGAGATCGAGAGAGAGAGAGAGAGACGAGAGATCGAGAGGGAGAGGAGGGGGGAAACTCACCTGAAGTCCGCCGCCGCCGTCGTCAGCCAAGTCCGCAGCAGTCGCCAGCCAAGTCCGAAGCAGTCGTCAGGTAAGTACGGTTTCGTTTCCTTTTTTTTCTTTTGATGTGTTTTTTTTAAATTTCTTCCTCTTTTCTTCTGTAATTTTCTTCTGTTTTTTCCAGCTATATTTTTTTTCTTGGGGCCTGTGGTGGCACTAGACTTTTTCTTATTCCTTTACAAATTGGACATGTACAACAAATATTCCTGCACGAAATTATAGAGGCGCGCCTTAACTAAATCCAGCGCCTAAGGAAAAGGCGCGCCTTTGGCGCGCCTAGAGAATTGCGCCTCGCCTGGTCCCTCCTAAGGCGTTGCCCCTGCGCCTAGAGCCGAGGCGCGCCTTTGATAACACTGACTGAGGGTAGCACATTATAGCCCACTTGGGTACCAGAAGTTGCAATTCAAAGAAGCAATGTGTCTCACATCGCTGGATTTTACCTAGACCTTACGTAAGACCATCCTTAGTAAAGCTCATCCTCAGGCCCAATTTCTACATTCAGAATTTTGAAGCTTATTTTGTAGAATAGTAAGTTACAACCCTAGTCCCAATTTCTACAATTTCGGTCCCATCCCACCCATAGGTGCTAAGGGTTGGGCCTCCCAATTACATAGCTTATCTTTCACTATACATTTTGGGCTTAGTAGAGTGAGGAGTCTGTACTGAGGGTAGTACATTATAGCCCACTTGGGTACCAGAAGTTGGCAGTTCAAAGAAGCAAGGTGTCTCACTTCGCTGGATTTTACCTAGACCTACGTAAGAGCATCCTTAGTAAAGCTCATCTTCAGGCCCAATTTCTACATTCAGAATTTTGTTGAAGCTTATTTTGTAGAATAGTAAGTTACATCTCTAGTCCCAATTTCTACAATTTCGGTCTCATCCCACCCATAGGTGCTAAGGGTTGGACCTCCCAATTTCTAGATTGTAGGAACTCATTTTGTAGAATAGCAAGTCTCAATTTGGAGCCCAACTTTCTAGATTCTAAATTTTATATTATTTTTTCTCACATCAATTTTTAACCACACTATATTTGGGAACGGACCTCACTTTATCATTTTCTACTATTCTCATACAAATCCAACCCATTCTACATTTATCTTTTTTTTTTGAAATTTTGGACCCCAGATTGCATTGGAGAGTCCCAACTACTAATGATGCTCTAAGGCTCGTCGAGTTGCAATTTAGTTTATTCTCTCTTTTCTTATAGGCTTCTTCCTCTAATCTTCAGCTACTCTTCTTCTAAACCTCCTCCCTCTCTTGTTGTTTCTCTTCTATTTTCCAATTTATAGCAACAATCCTGATGGTAGGGTTAGAGTCAAAGGAACACATATTGAAGATGTCTAAAAAAATGAATCTTACTAATAGTAACTAAGGACATGGCCCTTAATATTAGCTAAATGGAAGAAACGGACTCTTGCATCCTAGCACAAAATTTTGGTGTAACAACTTTGGTGTTAGTGATGAACATGGTTCTTCCTGTACCGTTCCCCTTCTTCGGAATTTAAGCTTTCGGGAAGTTGATCACTGCTTGTTATATTTCTTTTTTCTCCCTTCCTCTTCTCTCTTCTCCTCGTCAGGTTGGCAATTTGTATCACATGATATTTAGAGCTATTAATCACTCCAAATGAATGGCTATTGTAAGGTTATTCTCTAAGTGAGCTGCAAGTGTTTGCATTTGCAAGCAGTAGAATGGGGATATTAGCCCTTAAAAGATCCGAATAGGAAAAAAAAAAGTAATCAACAAAAAGATAGGGTAGGCTTTGCTTCCGTTGTCGGTGTTGCATTAGAGCATCCACAGTGGAAGACATTTCAAGTGCTACATTTTGACTTTAGTTAAATTTTGTAGCACTTGAAGGCTGCAATGGGCACTTGTTGAAAATTGCTAGAAAGCTAAAAGACACTCTAGATTTGGAGTGTGTCATAGCTCTGCTATATTAATTTCTGGGCCCACCAAATTAATCGTTCTTACCAAACATGGAAGAAAAAGAAAAAGAAAAAAGATGGAGAAAAAAAAATCTTAGCAAACAATGAAGGAAAATAAAGAGAAAAAAGAGGAAGGATGTTAATTTGGCGTATCTGTTTGGAGTGTACCATTGTGTGCCAATATCAATGAGACACTCCAAACGTAATAATTTACACAATTTTTAATAATTTGGAGTATGTGTTTGGAGTGTATCCATTGTGGATGCTCTTAGCTGCCATTGTAAAATTTCAAACTGTGACTGCCTTTGCTGGTAATGTAGTGTTTCATTACTAGACAATAAGGAATTACTACACCTACATTTTCTGAGAAAAGAAAATGAATAGGAGAGCATATGTGTGATAAGACATAATTTGAAGAAATGTTGTTCCTTCTTGTAGAATTATATTTATGGACTTGATAAGTAGCTGTGGTTTTAGTGATAAAGGTTAAATAATTTCTGACAGTTTTCTTCACTTTGCTTCAATCATGTCAAAAGACTCCAAAATTTTGAGTTAAAATTGCAGTGTGATTCATTGTTGCAAGAATTGGAGTATACGCCCGACTAACTGACAGAGTAATTGCAACAGACCTGGGCCCGATTAATAATACTTACTCTGGTCCATTACGTCCAGATTCGGGTTGGTAGTGCTCAGGCCCAAGAACATACATATATGTGACCTTCTCAATCTATCATGCAATTAAAGCTACTAGAACCCAGGATCAAAAGTCTAAAATTCATCATAATTGCAAAAAGGTTGAAGGTATGATGACCAGGTAGATAGAGAAATTACACTAAATGATAAACCAATACAGGACAATATTCTTAAAAACGAAACAAGTTACATGTGTTTGAGCTGCTTGATGCATCATGGACTTTTAGCTGATATTGTACATGTAGCTGATGATAATTATGAGTTACTGCATAAAGATGTCCTTATGACTCAATATAATGTAACAATTTGGATAACTTTTTATACTATCTTCATTCTAAAGCTTAGCATTAGCAATATATTCAAAATAAAGATATGTAAACATGTGTTGCAAAAGCTTGTGCTCTTCATTAGCCGTCGCTGAATGTGGATTTAGCATGCTTCTTGAATAAGAAGTACTGTTGACAGCAAAAATCTTTGATTGTTCGTTTTTTTGAAAATTGCAGGCCTTGGTGTTTGAAGCATAAGATAAGGCCATATTTTGATTCCCATAGGAAAGAGCATTCTATTGATTACATTTCGTTGCAGTATAAAAGCATAAAAGTACGATAGACAAACTTATATCCACAGGGAGATATAAATTTGACCTCCTTCAGTACAGAATAATGGTTTTGAGATTTGAGCGGTACTAAAGAGTTACCAAATGCATCAACTTCCATCAACTTTTCCTTGATTTGTTTTGACATCTCCTCGACCTCGGGTGACTGTAATTTCAAAAGGAAAATATCAGTGCATGTCCCTATTGGGATAGCAGGTAGTAATGGTATGGTATGGCAGCTCTCCGAGCCGTAAAGTACCCAGGTACCTGAGTAACCTCTGTTACAGATATCGCAATTGCAGCTTTAGCGTCCGCCTCTTCCAATCGCTTGAGGGCTCTCTGTATTTTCCTCTCGCACTCCACAATAAGTCTTTCGATCAAGTCCTCGAGTTCCCTATCGAAGTTACAAATACCTTTTGCTTTAGCTTCCTCATATCTATGACGAGTTAAGGAAGAGCATACATGTGCATCACTTCAGTATCACAACAAACACCAGCCTAAAGTAGCCAAATTTTCCAATATTCAAACTGACAGAATAAGGAAAGAGATTGAACAACAAACCAGCATAACTTACGGAACCAGTAACCGGACAAGAGCATAAAGAATCATTCAGCCTCACCTGCCGTCGAGGCAAGCAACACCCTCTTTTTTAATACCAAAATTGTTTAACTAACAAAAGAATATGAAGAAAGGATACTCCTTCCGCAGCTGCAACGAATGCACCTTCGGACAAGCCCCAAGATCCATTTTCTGCCATTACATTAGGAATAAATCATCAGACATAGAGCAAAATTGGGCAATAAGCAATCAATGCAGCGTGTTAATAGCTTCAAATTTTAAATCACCAAGTTCTCTCACGGTGAAAACAAACTAAGTTTGCAAGAGAGACCAGACGCATCCAGCTGGTTAATTAATGTCCTCAGTTTGATGATAATTGGATATCTAGGGTTTCGAGAGATGGAAAAAAAAAAAAGCAAATTTTATACCGTGAGTTGGAAGAGGTCGTGAGGACAGAGCCCGGAGAGGTGGAGTCGGCACACGTCCCGGTCGTAGTACTTCCGGTTGACCTCCGTCACGTCGCCGTTGCGGTTCGCCCCCATGAGCACGTCCAGCTGCTTACGGATCGCGTCCATCGCTAGGGTTTCAGTTAATGTTAGGGTTAGGTTCCCAAAACTTGGTTTTTCTGGGGGTGGTGGTGGTTTGGAAACCCTAGAATGGATTCTGGGGTAGTGGAGGGAGGAAGAGCTCAGATATTAAAAGAGAGTGGGAGATGGTAACCAAAATAATTGAGAGCTGGAGATGGTAACCAAAATAAATAAACATTAACCTTAACACGGGTCTGGGATTGCTTATGGCTGCCTATTCGTATTAGGGTTAGTACATCGGTTAACCAAGCAACAGCGGTGTTATTAATACTAGTATATATACAAACAACTAGGTGGTTGTGTGTGCAAATTCGTATTTTGAATTTTAGAAACACCAAGTTGTAACTTCTCAAATGTTGCGTCTCGTCCGAGGCCAAATTATATAACATTTTCACGGACCAAGATTATGCGGGAAGCTTCTAGAACATTCCAAAAGATGGCGGAACTCTCCAGAAGACGGTGGATTTCTCTGGAAGGCCCAAGATCATTCTAGATGGTTCAAGATCTTTCTGGATGGCCCGTGAAGTTTTCTTTTATGTCCCTTATAGAATAATCCTGGAATATGCCGTTCCAGTTTTGGTAGGAAGAATAATTCCTGGAATATTTCTTCCAGAAGTTTCCATGTAAAGCTCTATGAGCCATTATAAAAAGGGGGAGGCCTCATTTATTCCTCACCACCTAAAACTTGTAAGCATTCTCCAAGCAATAAAAGAAATTCTTACGAGTCACATCTTTGCTCCACTCTTCTTAATTTCCTTAGCGATCTAGCTAAGTCGTGTTGGGAAGGCTTGCACGAGTCTTCGAGAAGGAAGATAGTGCGCCGCACTGGACGAAGTGCTAGCAGAAACACTAAGTCCGTGACAAGTGGTATCAGAGCAAAGGTCGATCATCGTCATGTCTTCATCCGAGATCGTCCACCACGAGTAGCAACCCGTATCGCCTAAGGAGAAGGCGAAGCCCTCAAGGAAGAGAAAGAGCAAGGAGCCGTCGATGGAACGGGCTCTTGGCGAGTTGGCGTCCCGTGTGGAGATGCTAGAGAAAGGCATGATGACCGTCGAACATGAAGTAGAGCAAAACCAATCGGCTCACGATGAGTTCGCCCATGGATTGGAGACTAACATTGCTACGGCGATGACGCGGTTTCAAGAACAACTCCGCGAGATGCAAGCCGAGTTCGAGGAGGAACAAAAGGCTATCAAGGCGGAGATTGCCAAACTGCGCGAAGAGTTGAAAATCAAGGCGACGATCCTCGAAAAGGCCATTGTTGGTGGTGCATCTCCGAGGAGGGAGGCGGCCCAAAATATGAAGTATCCAGAACCCAAATCCTTCAACGGCGTACGAGACGCGAAGGAGGTAGATAACTTTATCTGGAATGTCAAGCGGTGCCTGAAGGCGGTTGGCATCGAAGATGAGACCGACAAGGTAAATATGGCGTCCTTATTTTTCTCTGATGATACTATGCTGTGGTGGCGACGCAGGTGCATCGAGATAAAAAAGGGACTCTGCTCAATCGAGACTTGGGAAGATCTCAAGAAGGAGATCAAGTCTCAATTCTACCCGGAGAATGTGGAGTACCTCGCGAGGCAGAGCTTGCGACAACTCAAGCATACCGGGTCCATCAAGGAGTATGTGGCAGAGTTCACCCACCTGATGCTTGCCATTTCTAGTATGGACGAAGAAGATCGTTTGTTCTTCTTCCTAGACGGTCTACAACCGTGGACTGTGCAAGAGTTGCAGAGGTAACGCGTGACAGATCAGAACACGGCCGTTACAGCGCCCGAGAAGATGATGGAGTATCGATGGAGCGATATTCCCAAGCCCAAGGCAAAGACCACCACCAAGTTCAATGGTAGGGAAGACAAAAAGAACAATGGAAAGGGAGCCCCGTCGAAACACAAGCATCCTGCGAAGCCTCCGACGGAGCGAAAGATCGAGTGCTTCGTGTGCGGTGGAAATCACTTCACACGCGACTGCACCAACAAAGGCAAGAGGGTGAACATGGTCCAAGGTAGGGAGGCCGAGGACGAGGAGCCTAAGATGGGGGCTCACATGGGTGCCCTACGCCTATTGAATGCTTGTCGTAGCCAAAGCCCAAAATCGAGAACTGATGTACGTGGACGTAAAAATCAACGGCCACAACACGAAGGTGATGGTCGACACAGGGACAACCCACAACTTCATCTCGGACGTGGAGGTCCAGCGCTTGGGTCTGGTGCTTGAAAAAGACTCAAACAAGATAAAGGCGGTCAATTCAGAGGTACGCCTTGTGCAGGGGGTGGCCAAAGGCGTGAAGATCCAATTGGAAGACTGGATGGGTGTCACCAGTCTCACGACCGTACCACTGGATGACTTCAACATGATCCTCGGGATGGACTTCCTCACTTCGGCAAAAGCGATCCCAATGTCGCATCTGAGAGTCGTCGGGGTCATGGATGAGAGCTCTCCATGCATGGTCACAGTTGCACGAGGCGAGCTTGCGAAGGGGAAGGCTCTCTCCGCCTTACAACTCAAGAAGGGGATACGACACGGAGAGATGACCTACCTTGCGGTGCTCAAGATGGAGGAGGCACCTGTGCAGGGGGATCTTCCGCCTGAGATCGATGGCGTCCTTATAGAGTTCGGGAACGTCATGTCGAAGGAGTTGCCAAAGAGGCTACCTCCGCGGAGGGAGGTAGACTACGCCATCTAGTTGGAGCCGGGCACGCAGCCGCCTTCCATGGCTCCATATCGCATGGCCCCGTCCGAGCTAGATGAGTTGAAGAGGCAACTCAATGAGCTGTTGGATGCGGGATTCATCAGACCGTCGAAGGCCCTATATGGCGCACCGATGTTATTCCAGAAGAAGAATTATAGAAGCCTTCGTTTGTGCATCAACTATCGTGCACTAAATAAGGTGACTGTCAAGAACAAATATCCCATCCCGTTGGTGGCGGACTTGTTCGACCAATTGGGAGGTGCAAGATACTTCTCCAAATTTGATCTGCATTTGGGGTATTATTAATTCTGGATTGCGGAGGACAACGAGGCTAAGATGGCATGCATCACGAGGTATGGCGCATATGAGTTTAGCCTTTTGGTCTAACAAATGCTCCTGCAACTTTTTGTACTTTGATGAACAAGCTCTTTCATCACTACCTGGATCGGTTCGTCGTGGTCTATTTCGATGATATCGTCGTATACTCAAACACGATGGAAGAGCACCCTGAACATTTGAAGACCGTCTTCTAAGTGCTGAGGGAGAACAAACACTTTGTCAAGCGGGAGAAGTTCTCATTCTTACAAGAAGAGGTGTCATTCTTGGGGCACGGGATCGGACACGGCAAGATATGGATGGACGGTGTGAAGGTCTAGTCCATACGGGAGTGGGAGGCTCCCACCAGGCCGACGGAGCTACGATCGTTCCTTGGCCTGACAAACTACTACCGACGGTTCATCCGAGGATATTTCGCCATCGCAGCGCCACTGACCGACCTACTGCAGAAGGATCGGGCGTGGAGCTGGACGCCCCGATGCGATGAGGCATTCGAGGCGCTGAAGCGGGCTGTGATGGAGGAGTCGGTCCTATCTCTACCGGACTACTCCAAGGCGTTCGAAGTGCATACGGACGCGTTCGACTTCGCCATCGGTGGGGTGTTGGTGCAGGAAGGGCACCCCATCATGTTTGAGAGCCGCAAGTTGAATGATACCGAGCGGCACTATAAGGTACAAGAAAAGGAGATGACTGCGGTCGTGCATAGCTTGAGGACATGGCGGCACTACCTTCTCGGTACCAAGTTCGTGGTCATGACGGACAATATTGCCACGAGCCACTTCCAGTCTTAGAAGAAGCTGTCTCCGAAGCAGGGGAGATGGCAAGATTTCTTAGCCGAGTTTGACATGGAGTTGCGGTACAAACCCGACAAGGAAATCAAGTGGCCGATGCGCTCAGCAAGAAAGCCGAGCTCGCATCAGTATGCTTGCTCAAGGGGGACATTTTGGACAGTGTTCGAGTGGGTATTATGTAGGACCCACTGACACGTGCTATAGTAAAGCTTGTCAAGGAGGGAAAAATGAGAAGGTTCTGGCTGAAAGACGGGCTTCTATATACCAAGGGTGACAGGGTGGTCGTGCCCAAGTGGGGTGGCTTACGAAGACAGCTGCTCAAGGAGTACCATGATACGAAGTAGGCTGGACACCCAGGGCAGAAGCGAACCTTGGCGCAGGTGGAGGCCGCCTACTACTGGCCTAGCATGCGCAAGAATGTGGAGGACTATGTACGCACTTGTCTTGTGTGCCAACAAGACAAGGTGGACCATCAAAAGCCCGAGGGCCTATTGGAGCCTCTTTCCATGCTGAGCTGACCGTGGGAGAGCATATCGATGGACTTCATCTCCGTCATGCCGAAAGTGGGGGCGCTTGGGTCCATTCTCGTGGTGGTGGACCGGTTCTCAAAATATGCGACCTTCATTGCTGCTTCAACAGACTGCACAGCAGAGGAGGCCGCACGACTGTTCATCAGCCACGTGGTGAAGTTTTGGGGCATCCCAGTGAACATAGTCAGCGATCGGGATCCTCGCTTCACGGGAAAGTTATGGATGGAAGTGTTCAAAATCCTCGGGATAGACTTGTACTTCTCGACCAGCTTCCACCCGCAGACAGACGGGCAGACCGAGCGGGTCAATTCGCTACTCGAGGAGTACTTGCGACACTTTGTGAGTGCCAACCAGAGGGATAGGGTGCATCACCTCGACGTTGCTCAGTTCTGCTACAATCTTCAATGGAGCGAGTCGTCGCACAGCAGCCCATTCGAGTTGGTGATGGATCGATATCCACTTGTCCCGCACACGCTGAGTGCGGGGTCCTCGAGTAGAAGACCTGCGGCCAACCTGTTTACTTCAGACTTCAAGGCAAAGGTGAATATTGCTAAAGCATTTCTGGAGAAGGCCACAAGAAAGATGAAGAAGTGGGCCGACGCGAGGCGAAGGCCGGTTGAGTACAAGGAGGGGGACATGGTGATGGTGAAGGTACAACCGCAACAGTTCAAGGTGTTTCAAAAAGTACACAAAGGACTGATTCGGAAGTATGAAGGCCCCTTCCCCGTGCTCAGAAAAGTAGGCAAGGTGGCCTACAAGCTCAAGCTCTCCACCAAGCTGAAGATTCATCCAGTCTTCCATGTCAGTTGCTTGAAGCCGTACTATGAAGACTTGGAGGATCCCCGGTGAGGAGTTCCGAAGTGACCCATAGCGACCATGACTACGTCCTTTGACAAGGAGGTAGAAGCCGTGCTAGACAATAGGACCATTCGTCGGCGAGACGTATCCCTATATATGGAGTACCTCATCCAATGGAAGGGCATGCCGCACGTCGAGCCTAGCTAGGAACGTGCTGATATGCTGTATCAGTTCGAGACCGAGGTCTAGGCGTTTCTCGGTGAGCATGGTTGACGAGGGCGTCAACGTCTTAGGTGGGGAAGAATGTAACGTCCCAAATGTTATGCCCCGCCCGAGGCCAAGTTGCATAACCTTTTCACGGACCAAGGTTATACGAAAAGTTTCTAGAACATTCCAGAAGATGGCAGAACTCTCCAGAAGATGGTGGATTTCTCTGGAAGGCCCAAGATCATTCTAGATGGCCCAAGATCTTTCTGGATGGTCTGTGAAGTTTCCTTTTATGTCCCTTAGAGAATAATCCTGAAATATGTTGTTCCAATTTTGGTAGGAAGAATAATCCCTGGAATATTCCTTCCAGAAGTTTCCATATAAAGCTCTATGAGCCATTATAAAAAGGGGGAGGCCTCATTTGTTCCTCACCACCTAAAACTTGTAAGCATTCTCCAAGCAATAAAAGAAATTTTATGAGTCTCATCTTTGCTCCACTCTTCTTAATTTCCTTAGTGATCTAGCTAAGTCGTATTGGGAAGGCTTGCACGAGTCTTCGAGAAGAAAGATAGTGCACAGTACGGGACGAAGTGCTAGCAGAAACACTAAGTCCGTGACAAAGTGCTACGTTGCCCGCATATTTGGACCACGGTCCTGGCCTGTAGGTCACATATTGTCCTTCTATTGGAGGGAGGCACAGAATTCGCATGCATGGATCCGATGGGTGTAAGGGGTCCAATGGGGGGTGAACGTCGGCGTGCGGTCACACGCGGTCACCCCCTACGGGCAAAATAGAATTTTCGTTTTAGAAATGTTAATATCGTCTTATTTAGTAAAGACAACTAACATAATTTAAATATAAATGATCAAATTTATGGATTATTGTATTGAATAATGCTATTTGTCCTACAAATCATTCTTCCTTACGTGGTAGCTGATGTGGCAACTGACATGACAAATTTTAAAATTAAAATTAACATTAACATTAACATTGAAATTAATGTTAACATCAATATTAAAATTAACATTAAAATTAATATTAACATTAACATTAATATTAACATTAACATTAACAATAATATTAATATTAACATTGACATTACCATTTTTATAATTTTAACATTAATATTATCATTAATACTAACATTAACATTAGTTAATATTAATATTAACATTAACATGAATTTTTTGGGTAATTAACTTTTTGGGTTAAAATTTGCTATGTCATATGCCATGTCAGATGATACATAGTATTATTTAATATGCCACGTCAGCTGCCACATAATGAGCGATAGTTTAGAGAGAATTTGGAGGTACGAATAGCATTGCTCAATTGTTTTTAACCTAATCTATAGTTTCAGATTCATGTTTAAAATCTAATAAAATCTAATATACCACAATTTATATATAATACATATATTATTAAACCTAATTTTTTATTTTAATTCTAATCTATCTAAAAATTTAATGTAACCCAAATCTAAATAACAATCTAATAATATAAATTAAGAATTATAATTATAATCAAATTTAATTTATGTATACTCAAAATCCTAGTTAATATAAATACTATTTTAATCTTATTTTACCTAATCTAATTTAATTTAAATTAATCTATTCAGATGAAATTTAACTTAATATATGTAATGACCATGGTTCGTATTACGTATTTTGGTATACGTGTACGTATTTGACTCGTATTGCATGTCTCCTCGCATGATTTATTTGGTATTTTATTGCTTGATTCGGTTCGGCTTATTTGGCTTGGTTCGGTTTGTGAACTAAACCCCTACCTACCACCACCATCATCATTTATTAACCCAATACTCTTTCTCTCTCCTCATTCACTCTTCTTCTTCCTTACCATTACTCTCCACCTACCAGGAAGGTTTAGGCAAGTGCATCTTGCTTCATGGAGGAATTCTATTTTTATTGTTCCACTGTCTTCCTCATGTGTTTCTAATCCACTTTAGTACTTAGCATTTTTTCGTTTCCGTGGTTAATTTCTTGTAAATCTAGCCTTGTGGTATTTTCGATTTTTATGAGTTTTGATCTATCAAACCTGCATATTTTTGCTATTTGATGGTTCCATGTTGTAGAGAATTCTATTTTACTCAAATTTGACCTACGGGAGTCTGGATTTGGGTTCCTATTGTTGTTGGTGGAGCATGGAGGCCATGGTATTTTCTATGGACATGTTCTCTGTGGAAGCCATTAATTGCACTTTTGGCCGCATGCAACATTGAGTTGCTTAGCCGCAGTTGCATTTTGCTAGCTGTTGCTTAGCAAATATTTTTGGCCGCATGGCCGTTAATATATTGTTGGCCGTATGCAAATGATTATTTGCTGGCCACATACAAGTGTTTATTTTCTTGGCCGCATGAGCGTTTCTTTGTATGGCTGCATGCAAACACCTTTAGCTTTGGCCATGAGCATTTGCAAGCTTTTGCTTGCCATTCCATTTATTGGTTGGCCGCATGGGCTCAAATGCATGGTTGGCCGCATAGGCTCAAATGCATAAATTTATTGTTGGCCGTATAGGCTCAAATGCATGGTTTCGCATATGCCCCAGCTTGCATTTTAAGTCCGCATGAGCTTAATTTTCATGGCCGCATGGCTTATGCTAATTTGCATGGCCGCATGGCCATCAGCTTAATTTGCATGGCCGCATGGCCATTAGTTAATTGCATGGCCGCATGGCTTATGCTAACTTGCATGGCCGCATTGCATTAGATAATTTGCATGGCCGCATGGCTTATGCTAACTTGTATGGCTGCATGGCATTAGCTAATTTGCATGGCCGCATGGCCATTAGCTTTAACTGCTTTGGCCGTATGGCCATTGGCCTTAATTGCATGACCGCATTTCTTTGTATGGCTGCATGAACATTTATAGGGTTGGCCGCATATGCCCCCTTCAATTATTTGTGTGGCCGCATTTACCTTATTGCTTTTAACCGTGTGTGCAATTATTTAACTCTTGGCCGCATATTGTATAGTGACAACATTTATTGGCTGGCCGCATGGCAATTTCATGCGGCAAGTTTTTCATGAGCTGCATGAGTCCTGATTTCTTCTGCCGCATACCCCTGTCTCCTGAGCCACATGATTCCTCCACAGCCCTTGTCCCTACTAATATTTAATTACTACATGTATGCTTGTTCCATATTAATTTTAAATGTGTTCCCTAACACGATGGTGACCCGTTGTGGTACACTTTTGACAAATGATATGACCTGATAGTGGCCCGTCGTGGTGCACTCCTGACAGTGAACATGATATGATATATATCTCGAAGGCTGTTGCGACGGCTAGCATGTCATGACAAGATTGAATGGCCTGGACACCGTGGATGATTGTGTTTGTACAATTGAACCGGTAATATTTGCATCATGTCTAGGATAGGGATCCCTGAGTACCACGGTCAGGGGTACCTACTGTAAATGGCTAAGGCTAATAACTTGAATAATTCAGTAGTCATGAGAGATTTCCCCAGTTACAGGCGATCCCATTATCCCGGCCACCATTGTTGGACTTGCAGCCTGCCGACGAGTAGGGCACAAGTCTAGATTCACTGATATATAGAAAAGAGCGAGGCACTGCTTAATGAATCCAAGTCGCCTGGATAACCTGGATTAGCTGCAGGGCTTGTTGTTGGAGGAACATCTCACTACATGTTGCTAGTAACTAAGGCTTGTGATAACCCTAGTTAGCTAATGTAGAAAGTCGTAGTCACTGATTGGCCGGGAGCGATTGTATGGTGTAGTTTCAGTGCTTGATTATTGCAGGCTTGATCGCATGATTGTCCCTTTTAACAATAAAGATCAGAGGCTAAGTTCTGTTCAGGTGAAGGGTTACAACCCCGGTCCTTATTTGGTTTAAGGGTTGTAACCTGGCTCCCGGAGCAGTTCTGAGTCCTCTCTTCGTTTATTGTCATATTGCACCCCACGTCATGCTTGTTATGTTTTACCTTACCAACAAGATTTTGAGACGGAGTTCTATTCAGGTAAAGGGTTACAACCCCGGTCCTTGTTTGGTTTAAGGGTTGTGACCTGGCTACTTGAATGGTTCCCTCGTACTCTATTATGACTGTTGTTATTCTTTTATTATCAAGCTCTTTTGTAACTACTTTTAATATTTATTTCTGATATGCTGGTTTTAGTTCTTAAGTAAAGCCTCCTTTGTGGCACTTACTCTTTCTGGGATCTAACCTAGCTGGTTTTGTATGGCCAGATTTTGGAGCAGCTCCAGAGGATCTACCGACTTTCCAGTCCTATGGTGACCACCAGGCGTAACCAGGACAACGAGTGGATTTATTTTTGGCTCTCCCACTCTATTGTAAAATTTTTATTTTGAGGCGTTTAGCCGACGAGCACCTGTTAGCTCGTATTGCATACCTTATTACTGTTTGCCTACGGGCTGTAACATGATTGACAGATCCTAGGGTTGATCATGTATGACTAAACGCTTGCTAGTCCTCACATTTTGAAACGACTAGCTTCATGATCAACTGAATATGTAATGTTTGGGATGCCTTACTATTGTATATTTGGTGATCTTACATCTTGTAACTTTACTTGCTTGCTTGAGATTGAGACATTTAGGCTTGTTATTGACCATAGGGGACTGATGGATTGTAGTTAAACCCTCATATATCTAGACAGCCGTGACCGTATAGTGAGGTGGATTCCCTTTTATTATACGTAGCTGGCTATGTATGCCCCTGCTCTCCGGTATTCTGGTTCTGGAGCGTTACATGGTTTAAGTGGTGGCCCATGCAGGTCTTGTAAATCAAGATATGTGAGTGTTTACCGAATAGATGTCTCAATCCGCACTCGCCCTTGATCTCTGCCCATATCTTCTAATCCCTGAGATTCTCGACCTGATCACATGCTTGTATCGTTGATTTGTCTTGGTCCTTCCTTATTGTTCCCTATGTCGTCTTCTTCAGCGACATTGTTCCTGGTCCTACCGATCGGCAAGGCGAAGCACCTCCCATGGACTAGCAGCAACCAGAAGATCCGGCCCAGCACTCAGGAGCAGCCTCCCGGGTCATGCCTCCCGGAGATCCAGAACCCCCGGTACAACCAGCCCAGTCCGCAAGGCAGGATGATGGAGCTTGGTTGAACTTATCAGGGAGTTGCTTGCATCGCAGGATCGTCGAGAAGATGCCTTGCATCAGGCAGTGGCAGATGCTCTGGACAGAGGTGGACATCATGAAAATAGTGCAGCGAACAGTTTCAAGCACATGAACCCTCCATTCTTCTATGGCAGCGAAGATGCTATCGCTGCTGATGCATGGTTTCAAGATACAGAGGTGATATTGGAGGCAGCAAAGACCCCAGAAGATGAGAAGGTGGTCGTAGTGCGCCTGCAGTTATTGGATCTAGCCCGCAGCTGGTGGACGGCGTATGCCGTTGGACTAGTGGCACCTATTGCCTGGACAGTATTCCATGAGAGGTTCTGGACCAAGTACTTTGATGATGTAGCTCGGTACGATCTACACACCAGGTTCATAAATTTGCAAATTCTTCCTCAACTAGTTAAAAGAATGAAATTGAACCCACTTCCCAGTACCACTGGCTTGACTGTCAGGACTACCCGGAGGAGGAGAAGGGTAGACACACTAGAAATAGGTTCTCAAGGAGCGAGAACCGAAAAGGCTTTATAGGTGAAGGGGAATAGGATTTTTAAGTTGAATAAGGTATCTTTTCTGATAGGGAGGCTTGTAATAAAAGAAGAACTGCTAGCTACCTACGGAGAAGAAGTGAGAGGTGTCGAAACAACTGCCGCATACCAAAAGACTGAACAACAACCCGGAAAGAGGAGATTTTACCTGAACTATGTCTCTCTTCCACTCCTTAGGGCTCTTAGTCCCCTAACTAAGTCGTAGCGCTGGACTGAAGTCTTTCTTCTATCCACTGAGGAAATGAACTTCTCGTTGGAAATGCCCTTGTCCTTTTATCTCCTTTTCACCAATTTGAAGCAGATGGGCAGGACGGTCGATGGGTATGCGGCCGAGTTTTTCAGGCTTAATCGGTTTGCTCCCACCTTGGTGACGACCGAGCTCGATAGAGCCCATCGGTTTCAGCAGGGACTCCACCTAGAGATTTTGCTGGCGGTGGAGCAGTTTAAGCATCAGACTTTTGATGCGGTATTGAAGGCAGCTAGGATGCATGAGTATACCTCCCAGAGGATTGTGGACAGGACCGGAGGTCGAAAGCGATCTCACGGCCAGATGAATCAGTCGTCAGCCCCAGCCCCGACAGCTAGGGCTTTGACCATTGGATCTCCGAGAAGAACAGTTTCAGTTACGTCGGTTCAATATTCAACCCCGACGTATCCTCAGCCGCAAAAGCAGAAGCAGTATTCCCCCATGGGCTGCTCTTATTGTGGGAAGCCTGGACATGTTGTTTCAGAATGTCGCAAGGCTCGAGGACTGTGTTTACTTTATGGAGCGTCGAACCACAAGGTAGGGTCATGCCCGTTCAGGACTAACTCATTACCAGCCATAACCAGTTCATCAGTTAGGGGACCAGCCCCAGTACCAGTCCAGCAGCAGTTTCCATCCCCGAGGCCGTTGCCGACGCAGACCCAAGCTTTTCAGCAGCAAAGGCCTCAGGAGTATGCCCAGGCGCAAGTTTAGAATAGGCAGAGAGGAATCCAGCAGAGAGGGAGTGTTGGCTTTAACCATGGGAGAAGAAGGAGTGGCGCCAGGTGAGGTAGTGGCAGGTACTATTCTCGTCAATACCTTTCCGGCTTAAGTGTTATTTGACTCTGGTGCATCGCATTCATTTATGTCTGCACGATTCGCGACACGGATAGGACTGGAGCCCGAGTCATTATCAGTAAGGCTCAATATACTTACTGGTAACGGTCTTGTGGGAGTAGATAGAGTATTTTTCTCGTGTCGGATCGTGGTTAGCGGTAGAGAGTTTCCCGCTAGGCTGATAGAATTTCCGATGGCCGATTATGATGTGGTCTTAGGAATGGATTGGCTGAGGGACCAGTATGCTAGGATAGACTGCCATATTGGCAGAGTTGTTTTTAGCATTCCAAGCGAGCCGGAGTTTTCCTTTTCTCGAGACGAAGTTGAACTTTTTCCTCCAATATTGTGGATGGCCGTAGCAGCAGTACAGTTACCCCGGATAGTCGAGGAATTTCCAGATGTTTTCCCGGAAGAGCTTCCAGGAATGCCGCCAGAGCGAGAGATCGAGTTTACTATCGACTTGATCCCCGGGACAGTACCAGTGTCAGAGGGAGTCTACAGGATAGCACCGTCAGAATTGGAGATATTGTACAAGATGATTGAAGAACTCAGAACCAAGAGATTCATTCGTGCTAGTGGATCACCTTGGGGAGCTCCGATGCTTCTTGTGAAAAATAAGGATGGTACGTCCAGATTATGTATTTACTATCGTACCTTGAACTCAGTAACAATCAAGAACAGATATCTTCTCCCAAGGATAGATGACTTGTTTGGTCAACTCAGAGGAGCGACAGTATTCTCGAAGATTAATTTGCGGTTAGAATACCACCAGATCAGAGTCAGAGACCAGGACATCCCAAAGACAGCTTTCAGATCTAGATATGGGCATTGGGAGTTCCTTGTTATGGCCTTTGGAGCGACTAATGCGCCGACTGTATTCATGGACCTCATGAATCGTATCTTCATGCCTTATTTGGATCAGTTCGTGATCGTGTTCATAGATGATATCCTGGTCTACAGCAAGAGTGAAGCGGAGCATGAGCAGCATCTCAGAGTTGTCCTCTAAATTCTCCGAGAGCACCAATTGTATGCCAAGTTCAGTAAATGCGAGTTCTGGCTCGATCACATTTCATACTTGGGTCATATCATCACCAGAGGGGGAGTAGAAGTGGATCCCCAGAAGATCGTGGCTATCGAAACCTGGCCAGTGCCCAGTACAGTTGCAGAAGTTCGCAGTTTTCTTGGATTGGCCGGCTACTACCGGAGATTTATTTTGGACTTTGCTCGGATTTCAGTGCCATTGACATAGTTGACCTGCAAGGAGGTGCAGTTTGCTTAGACAGCAGAATGTCAGGATTCTTTTGAGAAGCTGAAACGAGGCTTGATGACGGCACCCATTCTCGCACTTCCAGATGGGACCAGAGGATTTTCAGTGTACTGTGATGCTTCAAGCAGAGGTTTAGGATGTGTTTTGATGTAGCATGGGAAGGTAATAGCTTATGCATCACGACAATTTTGTGATCATGAGAGGAATTACTCGACCCACGACTTGGAACTGGCAGCAGTAGTATTTGCACTCAAGCTTTGGAGACACTACTTGTATGGAGATAGGGTGGAGATTTTCACCGACCACAAGAGCCTGAAGTATGTGTTCACTCAGAAGGATCTTAACATGCGTTAGAGAAGATGGCTAGAGCTGCTTGTGGATTATGATGTCAACCTGCAGTATCATCCTGGGAAGGCCAACGTTGTTGCAGATGCATTGAACAGGAGAGCCGGAGTTTATTTTCTGACAACGCAACCAGAGTTGTTAGCAGATCTTCAGAAGATGGGTATAGAAGTTGTCCTTTCTACCAGTATGGCATTGATGGCCAGCATGCAAGTTCAGTCCAATATAGTTGAGAGGATCAAGATAGCTCAGTCCTCCGATTCTAAGCTTCAGCGGCTTAGAGCAGAATGTGAAGCAGGACGATGACCAAAATTATGTATTCATGAAGATGGTACACTTCGACATGGTAAGCGTCTTTGTGTACCCAGTGGAGGTATCAGATAGGAGGTCATGGCGGAAGCTCACAGTTCTCAGTATTCGATTCATCCCGGTGGCACGAAGATGTACCGTGATATCCGTCAGCACTTTTGGTGGAATGGCATGAAGAGGGAGATAGCTTGGTTTATCTCTCGGTGTTTGGTTTTCCAACAAGTCAAGGCTGAACATCAGAGGCCAGCTGGACTTCTTCAGCCCTTGCCGATTCCAGAATGGAAGTGGAAGCATATAACCATGGATTTCGTGACTGGATTACCTCGATCTCCGACCAATAGGGATGCTATTTGGGTTATAGTTGACAGGCTCACGAAGGTGGCTCACTTTCTTCCATTCAGAGTTGGTCAGTCGATGGCTCAGCTAGCAGAGATGTACCTCAGGCAGATAGTCAGACTTCACGGAGTACCAGTCAGTATCACCTCAGACAAAGATTCGAGATTCTGTCACGACCCGTACCCTAGCGTTTAGGCACGAGACGTGGGTACGTCCAGCCTATGCCGTAGTGTCGGCGATAGAACGCTGTTCTAGGTCATAGTCACATCTAAAACAATATGCTATACTCTCCAAACGGAGGACAAACACATAAGGATACTATCTCAATCACAACTCTAAAGATAGATAACAGCACGATGAAATAGATAAGATAATCCACAAGAGAGAGAGAGCCAGGAGTAATAGTAAAATAGTTCTATTAAACAAACACAAGATTTCAAATACAACTCTAAGACAAACAATAAAGAAAATAACAAACTCTAGGTAAATACTCCAAGCTCTACCAGTGTCCTCTAGGCTAACTGTGAACTCCAAGTACCTGTAAAATTTTATCAACGGGTCCAATCAGGACAGGAACGAGCACATATCTCTCACAACAGTTCATATCAGGAATGGACATATAAAGCAAGCTATAGAAAACTATACATGAATCGCTGTAAAGAGAAATCAACAAGAGAAAAGATATAACTGAGATATAATATGATAAATAAAGAATACAACCTTCTACGTGAATCAGAGCATGAATTGGTTATGTAAACAGCTTAGGTTGCACATGGATACAGCTATAGAATGCACATGGATAACTACTGGGGATAATGATCACATAACCAACTACACTCTCCCTGCCCCCAACCAATACACAAGGATCAAAGCATGTTATGTTATTACACATGGATAACAACTACTGTATACATGGAGCTCATATGGTCATGAGTGTACAAGAATAACATATGAGTGCACATGGATAAATGTGAATACATGAAGTACATGATGACCATGATAAAGTACATGAACATGACATACTCGATGTATCCGAGAGGATAACATCGCATGAAAAGATCCAGAGGGTACTGATCCGTGTGAACGTCGTATCAGCATCAAGTATACTAGTCTATAACAAGAGTATATATCCAAAGAAGCATGAAAAGATCAGAGAATGTACTCGCCTGGTAATCCAAGCCGCTGATAAATGTAGATGTCCAACTGGAGTCACAGTGTTCTATTTAGAGCAATCACAAGTCACAAAAGAGTCTAACATGAAATAAAGTAATCTACAGTACATTCTAGATAGTTCTAGGAAGTCAAAGTCTAATCAACAAGTCCACTAGGTCAACTAAAGTCAAATTAGAGTCAAACTAAAGTCAACTAGTCAAGTTCTAGTTCAATCCGGGTCAAACTAAGCCAATGGTTGACCTATAGTTGACTTTTGGTTAATATAGTCAACCTGGTCAAAGGGGATCAACTCTAGTCTCTAAGTATTAAACTATGAGGTTGTACTAATTTCGAATTACGGAAAAAATAGGAATTGACTAACTAATTGTGACACCTAGAGAAAATATCTACAAACATTGTCGGATGATAAAACAAATATCACCAACGTGTCCAGAAGGGTCAAATCAGCTAGAATTGCCTATCCTTAAGTCCAATTCTGGATACAGGGGCAAAATGGTAATTTCGGGCAAAAATGATGTCCGCCGTTGGACCCGCTTTGCACCGAAAAGTGTGCCAAAGTCAATGGTCTCTAAAGTCATCAAACTATATGTCTACGTATCCGGTTTTTCGATACGAACCCAACCGTATGTCCAGAGTTGGATTCCGGCGGACTGTGCACAAAATCGCCCGTTGAGGGGGAACGTGGGGCCCGCAAAACAACGTACGATTCGACTATCTCAGATTTGGACCAAACTTGGCATGCAGGACCAGAAAAATGATACGGTCCTGTTGGTGCAAGGTTTGTCTTGATCTGACGAGCGTGCACAAAGTAATTGGAGAATTTACAAAGTGCACGATATGGTGAATTTCGACGGATACGTATCAAATTCGTCGCGCACACGCGACCAATTTGAATTCCGTCAAAGCCCACACGACCACGAAGCTGTTATACAGCTTTTGATGCTTACGGTTCGCGACCACGTCGCCCGGTTTGGCGGGACGCACGTCGTATCGAACAATTTTCTAGTTTTTAAAATAGGTTTTTGGGAAACTTTGAAAGTTGATTTCTTCGCACACAGTTGATAAAAATCGAAACTACAAATTTGGTTAGGAAGCCCTACATATTGTCTAAAAAGTTGTTCAAATAGAATTCTGAATAAGTCAATGGTTCGACAGGAATCCGCCTTCCAACTGGGGTGTTGGGACTGTGTTAAGCACTGTTTTAGGCTGGTTTTTTCGTGATCTTCGACTTGATTTCCTGAACAATCCAGTCGAGTCTCTTCGAATCTATTTGAAGGGTCTCTTAGGTGGTTATATAGGCTACGCATACGAATTTACGGGATCGAATATCATGGAGTACAGAGGACGAACTCTTACCTTGAATTGGACGTCGCCACTGCCGAACTGCTACTGCTGTCGACTGATGGTCCACTCGCACGCGCGTTCGGCCGGCCCTGCCGCGCCGGCTGCGGCCTCGCGACGGCGCTGGGACCGCCCTCGAGGTCGAGGTTGGGGGTGTGGCGGTGTAGGCGAGTTTAGGGTTAGGGTTTTGCCGATCTCCTCATTTCTTATTCGCGTGCTCTGTTTGTTAAGGCTCGGTTTTATAGCAGAGCATGAGTTCTGTTATTCAACAGATCAAAAGGGGGTCGGGCCTGTGGCCTACTGTAGTCGGGCTGGGCTGGGAACTGTGGGGATTTGGTTTTCTTTTTATTTCTCTTTTTCTTTTTCTTATTTGAAATTAATTCATATATATAATTATACATATATACATATATGTATATATATATATATATATATATATATATATATATATATATATATATATATATATATATATATGCACATACACAGATTTATTTATATATATACAAATACACACATATACATATATATATTATTTGTATATATAGTCACATATATATATCAATACATATTTATTATATTTTATATATATATATACACACATACACATTAATATATATTTATATATACATACAAATACATATGATACAATATAATATATTTATATATACATACAAATATACATGTACATCGTATATATTCATATACACATATGCATTATATTTATTAGACAATAAAATAATATAACCAATAAAATAATAATATTAGATAACAATCTCAATAAATAATAATAATAATAATAATAATAATAATAATAATAATAATAATAATAATAATAATAATAATAATAATAATAATAATAATAATAATAATAATAATACCCATTTTGTATAAATAACCAAATATTTAGGAAATATCGTTTAGTCTACCCAAAAAGCTACAAAATATTTGTACATACCTAAAAGTATGTCTACATAGGCTTGGGCTTGGTTTGGGTCCAATTTGCACTAGTTTGGTACAACTGGATTCCCTAAAACTAAATATTATAATTAATAAATAAATAATCTTCGATAAGGGTTACGTTGCAACTTGGCCTGGTTTTCCTAGTTAGGACATCACTATGGCTCGGCCTTCTCTACCAGGACAAATACACTAGTCAAAGCATGCCACTGCACTACCCGTGCCATAATTCCTAGTCACCTTGTACTCCAAATCTCAACCATGGCTAAAATCATCTACCGTAATAATTAACAAAATAATTATTTATAAAATCATAATTCACCATTTTAATTAAATAAATAAAATAATAAAATATTCCAAAATTTTTTGGGAAGGGGAGCTACAAATCTACCCACCTTAAAAATAATTTCATCCTCGAAATTCAGGTCGGTCGTACTCCTTCTAGGTCAACACCCAACAATCAAAGTCTCTAAGAAAAATTTTAATCATACAATTAGGAAGAATATCATATGCAGGATCATGGTCAAATCATAGGAGTTGAATGTCTCATCTAGGTGTATAAGTCATACTAGATCAAGCTAGTTATCGGGTATAAAACATACAAACAGTCTAGGAGTCCAATTGGAAGGATAAGGGAACGCCAATCATCAAGGCCATAGGACAGTCTACCAACCTTTATGAAATTGGCAACTATCAAAGAACATAACTAGTAACTAACTCTGAAGGGTTACTAATTCCAACTATAATCAAGAAAATCAAAGTTTAAATCACGACTTGTCAATAGCACAAAAAAATCCAAGCACACTATATATATATAAGAAAATTTTAGTCCCAATACGATCTAAGTTGATCAATCAGGATGAATCGATGTTTGGGCAAGATAGAGAACGCGGTCATTGAAGTCTGAGCACGAGTATCCAAGATTTGAAATCCATGTCACAATTGGTTTAATTCAATAGAATAAGATCCCAATATATTGGATGATAAGAAGGATGACCAAGTCAACTGGTCAGTCAAAGGAATTAGAATTTAAAGGATGGTGCAAGGATATAGAATTGAATCAATTTCCTCCTTTGGATAGGGAAACTATATGTGATACCTCGGGTTTGTCTAATAAGTATAGTGTCTTGTCTTTCTGAAATATGTGAAAGACAGATAATAAAGAGTTCAAAGGCGATGTTATTGAGTACAATACGTGGCTCATAGACGACAAAATAGTTTAAAGGGGAATTGTCAAGGCTGTCGCGGATGAGACTCTAGGGCAAGTTTAACTATGTCTCCATCCACGTAGAATAATATATGAAAAGCGAACCAAAGTGCAATAGGTTGATCAGACCATCTTGCACCGGTTCTGATTAGACAATATGTTAGTGTGTGTCGACCCCCAATAATATATGTCATGATCAAGCTTGAAAAGAAGATAAGCTTGTAAAACTGGTTCTAAATTAGCAACATAAGGTACCAAAATATAAGTAAGGATAATGATAAAAGAAGTTAAATAGTCTAAGTGAACTTATCAATGTGGTTCACAATGACTAGGATTTGCTGGGTAGTGAGACATTCTACCCACCTTAAAAGAGTTAAACTAATAGGATGATGGAACAACGGGTCAAGCCATCAAGATAAAGTACAAAGTTGAGCATTTAAAGAATCAAGCAGAACACCAACACATGTTGGGTCAAAAGAAGTGAGTCAAGTTGGATTTCTAATTGAAATAAAAAATAGTTGTTATTATGGTATAGATCATAGTTAGTCATTTCGACTCGAAAGTCATATCAAAAGGATAGTATACAAGGAGATGAGTTCAATGGGACACGATATGCCCACATAAAGATGGACTCGTCTGGACCTTATACACAATTTGTTGGAGGGTAACAGCTAGTATTACACTCCGAATATCAAAGTCATGGTAAGAAATGTCAAGGATCCAAAATAGAAAATAGAAGTTCAAGAGGTGACAATTAATGCACAAAGTAAAGGAGATCAAGTTGAAGCACGAAATAAAATCAGTTACAGAATAAAATAATTTAGAGATACAGTTCTAGAGAGAGAATACTGTTAAGGAACGATCAAATCATTATTCAAATATTACGAACGGTAAAAGAGTCACAATAAAAGATCTAGATTTGAGGAAAGTCAAGTATCATCTGCCTCTGAAATCCTGAAGTTCACCTGATCATAATTGCCAATCGTATCTTTACCTTACTAGTCTCCCTATGATAATTCAATCCTCATATGTTTACCATCCAGATTTTACAACCTTCCGTTATCTAAATCCTTACCATGATCATCATAGGCAGGATTCTAAATTTTCAAAACATTTATCATGAAGCATGCCCCTTCTTATTAAGAATCAATACTATTCATTTTAAATCAATTTCCATATTTCTTCACATTGTCCCAATTTAGATCCGAAACCTCTAACTCAAGTTTATGAGATCTTTAAACTGTTTAAATTATTTTCTCGTATCATTCAATTCCCAAAATCTCTAGGCCTTACAAACTTATTTTCCATCGTAAAATCAACCTTCATATTTTCTTCGACATACACCCATGAATATTATTCTCCTAATTTTTTTTTAAATTTCACAACAATGTCCAAATTTTCATAGCCTTGTGTCCTCTCTATCCCTAGTCATTTTCTTGCAATATCTTGTTCAATTTCATATCTTTATTGAATACAATTTAATTCTCTTTTCCATTACTAACCTTCTTTAAAGCCTTAGGGTAAAACTGTCCGAGAATCAATAACCAAAATTTTGAAGTTCTCAAATTAAGTTGACCTTGAATATCCTCATCAATTTTGAAATACACTTACGAATTATTCATACCAAGTTTTCTCTAAGTGTGGTTTGTTTCCAGACTGGTAGTATACATCTCTTTGATTTCATCCTAGACCTTTACCACATATCATTCTCAAGTTTCCATGTTAACATCCAACCTTTTGGATTCCTACAAAATCATCACACAATAACCAGTTCAATCATTTCCGAGCTACATGATTTACGATACTTCCTCAACCTTTTCCATAAAAAATATGAAGACTCAAGGGTTACAAAGTATGCAGGTACGACAGAGTTTAAGAAAATAGGAATACAAGAAATAATGGTAAGGAAGAAATAATGAAGATCCGCTCAAAAGAGATGAACCAATCAAGATAAATTCAAGAGGAAAAGAAATTCAAATCGAAATTCGTAATGAGATTCTCAAGGGTCGTCCCTGGAATCTCTCAAAGGATCCAAAGTGTGATTGAGTATCTCTAATTCTAACACCTTATTTCTTATACACTATAGCAGGCTCGTAGCAGTACAACTAAGTCGTCGTGCTACTACGAAATCACACAAATGCGAATCTAGACCTGTATGGGCCACCACTAAA
>JANAVB010025519.1:0-35821 GCA_029216955.1 Iris pallida
GCGCTTTAGCAGCACAGTCCTCATACGCTGCCTTTTGGGAGCGTATGTCTTGCATACGCTCACTTGTGTGACAAGGAGTCGTATGGAGTCCATACGCTCCCTTTTGGGGAGCGTATGTCTTGCATACGCTCACTTGTGTGACAAGGAGTCGTATGGAGTCCATACGCTGCCTTTTGGAGCGTATGTCTTGCATACGCTCACTTGTGTGACAAGGAGTCGTATGGAGTCCATACGCTGCCTTTTGGGAGCGTATGTCTTCCATACGCTGACCTGAGCGTAGGCTGACCTGAGCGTAGGCTGACCTGAGCGTAGGATGACCTGAGCGCATGACCTGAGCGTAGGCTGACCTGAGCGTAGCCTGACTTGAGCGCGCTCTGACCTGGACTCCCCTATACCTTATATTTTTATATGTATATTATATTGTATATATATATGTAAATGTTTGTGTATGCTATATATCCTTACGCCTTTTGTCCTGAGCATGATATGATCACTAGTGTGACCCCGGTGAACAAAGTGTTCCTACCTGATACTTGTACCTGAATGTCCCAGTTCTCGTTCATGCTCGACAAATGACTCGTAACTCCACGTGGCATATTTGCAATGATGCATTACACCAAGAGGGTAGAACATGTTGACATACTGATTGACATGGATCCCCTTTGGGGTACTCGTACTTGAGTACGACATTTAGGAGGATAATCATGCAGGCCACAGCATGTGAGTCCAAGATTTACCTAGGGTTAAACTAGGCAACTAAATATACTAGATACATGGGGAGGGCAGAATCCCGAGATCGTGTTACACCAGCCGCCTTGAGATATTGTCTTGACGCGCCGGCTGGTCTCCACGGATACTGTGTCATCCGCAACGTGGATGAATATCCGATTAATTCCTGCTATATATTATATGTCTTGGCAATGTGGCCTTACGAGGGACCTGTGCTCAATGACACCTGTCTACACGAACCCCTGGGTTGGCTAGCCTTGCTGGAAAGATACGATCTGAGGATTTGAAATAACATGACGCGAGGATAACCTCGTCCCACTAAAAATCGTAGACTTGATTGGCCGTGAAAACGACTTGCTTGTATCCTATTTACCTTCCGTGAATAACTGAGGGAAGCGGACTATCATGGTACGTGATCCAACCCATGTTCTTGTTTGATTGTTGGGTTGGTTATCGTACTATGAGCTGTGGACCGAAGTTATGAATGGAAGACTTATTCTGGTTGTGAAGTGCTACTTCTGTGAATGACTGAGAACATGGTCTATCATGGTACATGATCCAACCCATGTTCTTGTTTGATTGTTGGGTTGGTTATTGTGCTGCGATAGGCTATCGACCGAAGTCACGATCAGGAGATTTTATTGTTTATACCTTTTAACTTATGTGAAAGTTATAGAGTACGACACGTCCGACTCCATGCGGCACCTTTTGTCCTTGTTTGGTTGTAAGGGTGCCATATGGGTTCGAGGATGTTGCGCTACCCTATAATAGTTGCATAAGTATTACTTATCAATCATTCTATTATCTGGATTTTTAATCTTAACTCTTGTGCCCCTTTGGCGGTACTTGCTATTCGGGGCTGACCCCGCTGGTTTTGTTTGGCCAGATCTCGTAGCAGAGCCAGAGGACACGATCTTCCTCCCTGACATCCATGGTGCATACTAGGAGCATGGCGGTTCGAGGACTCGAGTGGGTTTCTTCTCCACCACTCCTGCTTATATTTTTGTGCGGCATTTAGCCACCGGCACCTGTTAGCCGGATTACTTGATATTTTGTGTCAGTACATAATTGTAATTAAACAGACTGCAGCTGTGTATAATTTTGTATCCTGACTCTCTGAGATAGCTAAATTATAAAGCTAGTCTCTCATGATCATTTTGATGAAGCGTCGGGGACGCCTTACTGCTTTATCTTTAATGTTCATTTATTTGCTGATGTGATTTGATTGATTGAGACATAGAACTCTGTAGGACCATAGGAGACTTGATTGTAGCATGTACCCCCTAGTCTCTCGACAGCCACGATCGTCGTATGACGTTACGTACCTCATATGGAGTAGCTGGCTAGTCCGTCTCCGTATTTCGGTACTGGGGCGTGACAAGCCCCCCAGGTGTTCGACAGAATGTCGCAACCACATCCAGTTAGAATTTCGCAGGACGCTCCTCGCTCGTGGGCAGATTTGTGCAAAACTAAAGCTATAGATGACGAACTGGAACTCCAGTACATTGAGCCTAAGTCTACCGGGGTGAGGAAATGGCAGAGATCACCGAGGAAGATCTGGCGGTTACCACAGAGTTCTGGAGGAATACGGTGGTATGTATGTTATGGGTTCCCGACCATATTGTGGCCAGCTACGGGGATATGCTCAGAGAATGTGGAGGCCGAAGGGGAGCTTTAACATTTTCTCTCGGGAAAATGGTTATTACTTCAAAGTTCGGTATACAGGACATGGATAGAGTTCTGGAGACTGGGCCATGGACGTTCGATGGGATTGGTGGTGATGAGGAGATGGGATCCCAGCTCGAATTTTGACAGGGATAGATTGTCTGTGGTTCCTATTTGGATCTGCCTCCATGGTTGTCCCCCCAATTATGGAGCCCAACTGCCATTGAAGATAGCTAGCTTAATTGGAAAACCGCTAAGGATGGACTCTTCTACAGCGAAACGTACAAGACTTGCATATGATAGGGTCTTCATAGAGATTAAAGTGGAGGACGAGCTTCCTAAGAAAATAGAATTGGAACTTCCTAATGGTGAGACAATAGAGCAATCAGTGGAGTTCGAATCGGTTCCGTCCAGTTGCAAAGTTGCCAGTGCTTTGGACGAGCTCCAACTGCAATCAACAAAATCTAGGAAGCAAGTGCCATGGACAAACAGGGAGGGAGCTAATCTGGATAGGGGGAGACATCCACAGTGCCCATGGAGGCCCCTATGGAGTTAGATAGGACAGTGGATGAGCAAAACTCTTCTCTCCTAGGCAAAAGGTCAGGCCCTGAGACTGCCCGATAGCAAGCGGAGGAGGAACGAAGGATACTGAAAAGAGTCTAATGATCGCCAGTCGTAGGGCAGGAGGTATAGCAGGAAGCACAGAGATTGCAGCTAACCAATTGGTGGTATTTAGAGCCAATGGTGATGATAAAGAAGGGGGCTCTCCAGCATAGGGTGTGAGATTCGTCTCACAGTATCGGTATTTATATACGGATACGTATTTATGTACTGTATTTCATATTTTCTTGGTTTTCGAAATGTTTTAAAAAAATTCAAGTTATAGATTTTCTTCTTGATGGGCATACCGCCAGTATACCATGTATACCGACGGCATGCCAGTTACTCCCGTTTTTCGTTATACGTATTTTCAGTATAACTTCAATTATGAAGTGTCTTACTTCTTGTCAAGCATCTTGATTACAATCACTCTGAAACTTCTAGACCGTATCGTACTGGCAAATCGACTAGCGGATTGTAACTAGCTTGGAATTTGAAAATGAAAGCTTAAACGCTTTGGAAGAACATAGTAAGCTTAGAGAGAGAGAACAGAGAATGAATTGGTGTGTTGAAATGGTAAATTTTTTCTCTATTTATAGGTTTTCTAAAGGAAGATTCGGACGGAATTCGGGCATAATTTTTTGAGAGAATCTCGACAAATACCGTTGCATCCGTAACTGCGGGGAGACTAAGTTTGAAAGCCAACGTTCCACTAACCGAACTTGGGCCAATTCGGGCCAACTTCGGTCCAAATTCTGTTGGTCCATAATTGGTTTGGTTAGGGTTTTACAAATCAAATTTTGGCCATTTGAGAGGTCAAGCAGTTAGGAAGTAGTTTGGGTTTTTGTAAGTGGGGATTGTTTTCAAAACGAAATGATATTTTGAAAATATTTATGGGCAGCCTATTTGCCAGTACGACTCAGCGTACATTGTATTTTCTAGACTCAATAAAATATAAAATACATTGACAATTGATAATAGAAAATACAGACTCAATGGCAAAATAACTCCAAGTCTCGAACGGTAGTAATAATAGTTCTTAGCTGTTCGTCCAAGTAGCCCTTATATCTAGACATGGTTAAAATAATTATTAAAATCAAATTTGACCATGACTAATGGACCAACATCCATAATTGATCTCTGTCATTTAGTTATATTGGTATATGTGACCATTGATGGTTGTTACGCTAAATGTTATGAAGGCCACTTTGATCATATATTAATATGCTTAATGGACAAGACTGTCTGGATATACCCTAAGGATAAAATAGAAATTTTGAGTCATTAAGGTTAACACATTTGTAATATTACATATGTGGCCCAGTGGAAGATTGTAGGAGTTATCCAATAATTAGGGTCCACACATGTAAAATTATATATATATATATATATATATATATATATATATATATATATATATATATATATATATATATATATATATAACGCCAAGGGAGGGATTCAAACATTGTTCATTCCCACGGGACCCCCCGGTGTATCCAACGGGCTATATATATATATATATTATATAATATATATATATATTATATATATATATATATATAATATCTTATGAAGTCGTGAGCGTGATATATGAGAAAGAAATTTGAATGTACATTTAACATATACAATTAGATGGAACTGTTAATGTTTTAAGTTTCAATTTATGATGTGAAGGTAATTACTAACTTTTGTTCTGCAATTTAGTTTATAAATATGAACTGCATGTGATTTTCGGTGTTGAGTGTTTCATCGAAGGGGTCACGTACCTAGAGAATTTTTGGAGGGTTATTCTGGTTTTATATTTATAAATGTGAAATTTTTTCGGAGTCCAGAGTACAAAGGAGACTACGCCAAATTTTTTAGGAGTTTTCGAGAGAGCCATTTCGAAATACAAAATTAGATTATATATATTTGACACAAATTATAAGAATTTTGAGTTGATTTTCTAGACAGACTTGTGATTAATTTAAATCATGAGGGTCGAATTTTTTTAGAACTAAGACACAGGCTATGTACACAAAGTCACGCAAGTGAAACCTAATTCAAGTATCCAGTATTTTACGCTTGTGTCAATAGGAATAATTATTACATAAATTGGTATTCTTATGTTATCTCGAGATTCGAAAATGAGATATATAATTGAATTTTGGAAATTGATGTATACTTGAATCCTAGAATTCTAGACAAGATATGTTCTTGCATATTAAGATTTGAAATCAGATATAGAGCATAGTTAATACAAGATAAGAATAGGGAAGCTTGTAGCTTTATGTTAGGGCATTGGTCGAGAGCGAACAACTGACCGTTCGTAAGGCCTTACAATGCCGGGTGAGGCTAGCTCACCAACATAATTCTAGTACAGTAAATTCTAGGTATAAACCAGAATTTAATAATTCATATTCCAAGTTCCCACAACATATGTGGAGGGTTGATCTATGGCATTGTATCCATACAGGCACAACTTGATCCCGAGTAAATGGATTATTGCCTAGAAAATAGACAATGTGATCCAAATGTATTCTCTAAACTGCATCATCATATAGGAAAATATTTTGTGATTGTGATTGTGGTTGTGGTTGTGATTATGATTGTGAGTGTGAGTGTGAATTTTAGGACGAACGCAAGAAAGTCACTAGAATAGAATTTAGTCAGAGTTTATAATAATCCCTATGTATTAAATATTCAATTTCTTATCTTGAAAATTCGAGAATAAGATCATTGCTTAAATTTCTCAATTTATTTCATTTTATTTTATTGTTCTTGATTGAGGACTTGCATGTTGTTTGACAATCAAGTATTGTTCACAAGATTTGTAGAAATATTTCAAAGGAAGCTACTGCTACTGTACTTTGAAGGAAAACAAGAGAAGAAGAACGAGATGATGCAATTGAAGGCAATCGACGTGTGTGTGTTTATATATATATATAATATATATATATATATAATATATTATATATATCCCGACATAAAGAAATAAAAAAATTATATCTCCTTTCCCTACTCCTTCGTCCTCAAATTCTCATCAGGCTGCCCCAAACTCGTCCGGGTCCAGGAGGTTATTGCCAGTTGGCGGCTCTCGGCAGCATACAGGGTAGCCCCTCTCGACACGAGGCATATTCTGCTCCATCTCTCCTCCGAACTTAACCATAGGACCGTGTGGTCCAAAGGCACCAGTAGGGTCGACTCCCACCAAATAAGATAATCAAGTGGTCCGCGAACTTTAACACCAAGGAAGACTCTGCGACGGTCGCCGTCTGGGTGACCCTTCCCAATCTCCCCTCATTTGTTTCGTGTCGGCGGCTCTTAGGCGTATAGCCAACTCTTTCGGGACCTACGTGGCCACCGCTGCAGAAACCAGCAACCTGACCAAAGCCCACTACGCCAAGATATGTGTGGAACTCGACCTCACCAAAGATCCCCCCAACCATATCCTCATCGAACTTGGTAACCAGACTCACACCCAACAAATCATCTACGACAATCACATAATCTTCTGCTCACACTGCCATATACGCGGTCACCTCTCAAAGCATTGCTTCCCTCCATCCGGAGCTTAAGAAGAAACCAGTGGAAAGAACCCCACCCCAAAGGGAACCAGCATCAAAAACCTGCCCAACCCCCTACTTCCCCTACCAAAATCCTATACCCTATTCAACTCCAGCGATGGCAAATCCGACAGAGGGCCTCCTCGGACAAAGCAGTGATCCCCTACCACCCACCAAACTTACCCCTTTCCAACCAGTTTGACGCCCTCGCTTCAGAAGCAATCGACTCCTCCCAGGAGATAGCCTTCCCTGCAGACTCAGTCATGGCCCCCGAAACGGACTCTGAGGACCTACCCCCAGAGGACGCAGAGGAGACCTTCCAAGAACTTTCGAACGCCTCAGACCACCAAACCTCCCTCGGAATCGCTGTCGTAGACGCCTTGCTATTCTAGGGCCAAGCAGCCCTTAGAGGTATTCAGGTCCTTGCTGCTGGATTTTCCCTCCAGTCGGAAGGCGACCAGATCAGAATCACGACGACACCCTTCTCATCCCACCGGAGATAGCCGGTCTAGACTCCGATAAAGAAACGGTCGCACCCCCCGAAGCCACCCTCCAAAACCGCCCCGAGGACTCCATCCTCGGCTCATCCACCATGATGGCGGGGGAAGCATCCACCACAACCGGGAAATCTTATAAGAAAGGGGCCGCAAAGTCCCCGACCATGCACACCAGGTTCGCAGCTAAGCGAACCAACCAACTCCCCAAGCTCCATTAATGCTGAACATTTTCTCCTGGAATGTCCACGATCTGGCAAACAAACATACTATGAGGAGAATCACCAGCCTTAAGAAGACTCATAAGATCGACATCTTGATCATCCTTGAACCCAAAATCCCTTACAAAAGACTCAAATCATTCAACTGCAGTTAGGTTTTCACCCGACTATTGCAGGCAGACATGACATTTGGATCCTCTGCTCCAAGGCCGTCAAAATCGTAGTCATCCACGACCATTGCAGGCAGACATGACATTTGGATCCTCTGCTACAAGACTCAAATCTTCAACTGCAGTTAGGCTTTCACCCGACCAACTGCAGTTAGGCTTTCACCGACCATTGCTCCCTGAATATACTGATCAGTGATCAAATTATGCCCCAAAAATTAGGTTGCACCACTGAATGAAGCTCAGAGAACATACTGCACCACTGATCAGGTTGTGCCTGATATCAGACTGCATCCAGTCTAGTTGTACCAAAACCTACGTGGCATCTGACACTTAATGGTCATCATTACCTGACAACACTGACGACTACTGACACAACAATGAATGAGGAAAATCTCTTCGAATCCTGAATTGTGCCGCTCAAGGGAAGTTGGTGGACAACTGTCCTGTACGCTTCGTGAGTTACGCCCAGGCGCAATCTAAACAAAATCCTTAATTGCGCCTGGGCGCAACCTGAATGACTTTTGCTCAGGAGATGTCACGTGTGTAGGCACAGCCCAAATCAAGCGCAGTTTGACTTGTTGACTGAAGCTCGCACAACCTGATAAAGTTGAGACAACTTACATTCTAAAGCAGGATGACGTGGCGCATATGCCACTAATCTCTCAAGACGTGTCTACTATCCTGTACATGACCACGCACATCTCAATCATATGATGCCACGTGTCTAAATACAGTTAGTACACGATTGATATATAACTGAATGAAAGTTGGCAAAACAGGAGGTTAGCGCAACTCAATGTGGCACAATCCAGCTTCGCGCACCATCAAAATAACTGCTAAAATAGTTATTTCAAGAACTCTATAAATAGAGCTTCCAATCATTATCATAGACACAGGCACAGAGATCAGATACACACAGAGAGATCAAGAACTTTACAAAATTGCTGTTGCGTTCTCTAGAGGCTACAGTCTTCAAGTTTACATAGTCCAAGGGATAAAGTGATCGTCTTCTGATCAGATTCCTAAAGTTGTACTTCTCCAAAATTTATTATACTTTGTACCTTTTACAAGTTTGGAATAAACAAAATTTGTTTTTGCAAACAAAATGGCATTCTGCTGGGGACGACTTTCTCCTCCAGACGAAAAGTGAGAACTCAATGTGACATTGCGTCGATCGGCAAGACGCAGAAGACTCTGGTTGTTCAAGTCAACCAGACAGCCTACGAGAATATGATCAACACTAAGAGCAACAAGCGCACGGTGGCTATCGCTAAGAACATGACTGTGTGGACTCCTAAATCTCCACAGTCGTTATTGCCCAGACGCAACTTGAGTGCTCAATAACCAAGGCACAATCCGCCTCAATGACTCCAGCACAGCCGGTTTCTGTTGCTAGGGCAATCTGCTCACCCTGCTGCCCATGCGCTCTACTACTATCTTTGCTGCCAAGGCGCAGTCAGTTCAAGCTACTGTCGAGGCACAGTCTACCAATTGCTGCCAAGGCACCACCAGTAGTCCGTAGGACTATGGCGCAACCCAAGCAATCGGCAACCCAGGCGCAATATGCTACTCTGGCGCAACTCAAGGGAACTAGTCTTTTGGCTATCCCCTCTTCCAATTCTCAAGTTCTGAACTTGGAGAATTCATATCCTAGTGCCAACACTAGACAGAACAAAGGGAAAGATCTTTTGACATTTCCTCAATTGGCACAATCTATGCCTAAAATGGTCACACAACAGAATAAAGGGAAACGCTTCTTAGCTAACCCTATTCAAAATAAAGGAAAACACCCTTTGGTCTTTCCTCAAACTTCCTTGGTCTATGACTCAGAGGAAGACGTATCAGATTCTATTCCTGTAAACAGAGGTCCTCGGATCTCTGATACCGGAAAGAATACTGATCAGAGAGGTATCTTACTTACCCCTATGGGGTCTGGTCAAGATCTTCCTACCTTGCAAATTTTAAGATCTAAGCAAGGAAAATTGAAGGTATCACAAACAGAGACACCGGGAGCGAAATTTTCAGATTTACGCGCTTATCTCAATAGGCGTCAACCAATATCAACTTTGGCGAAATGCAAGAACCCTATGCCAAAGGCCAATCTACACCAAAAGCCAAAGTTTGAAAAGAAAGACCCATCTACCTATGCTAATGAGTTGAGTACATCTTTGTATACTCAAGGAACTAAACACCTGAAGAATAGGAGACATGTTCCTAACATCATTAAGGAATATGTTCCTCTGACTTCTTCTTGTCCTGTGGTTGTAGCTGATCTCCGGCAACATCTTACACAAAGATGGGAGACTACGGAAATGTTTTCCTCACCTCCAAAACGTGCTTTAAATTGCCACTGCCTACATGAAGTTGTCATCAACTGTTGTGCCAATCGGCTCGACGATCTGTCTTCGATCGTCTGAACTATGCTTCAACTCCTGAACATATAATAGAAGATGAAGATGAGCTATTATATGCTTCTATTAACATGACTTCTCAAGGCACTGGGGGTGGGAAACGTCCAAGACGTAATGCATCCCGTAATCCCAGTCAGCAATACTTAGATCAGATCCATGCATCCAGTGAAGGTGTCTTTCAATACACTAGATAAAAAAATCGACATTTGAATCAAGGTGTCCTTAATCAAGAAGATCTTCCTATCACCCATGTGGGAGAGGACTCTTTCTCAGGGTTTGATGCAGATAGTGAAAGTTCTGAACAAACTATCTCATCAACAGCTGCAAGAGAAGTGACGGCATATACCATTACGGAAGATCAAGATGCCTCTACGTCAACCAGCCAAGAGCAACGAATTGTTGCATTAGAAGACAAATTAAAAACCATGGCAGAAATGGTTGCAAGCATGCACACCATAATGGTGGCTCAACATACAGTGTCCTCGATTGTAAACCCTGTTACAAATCCTGAGCTTATAGCATCTTCTGTACCTGTTAGTCTGGGGGTACCAGCCCCTCAGGTTGCTTCTGTGCCAATTCAAGCTGATCCAAGTCAGTCTGGTGCTGGGAGTGGTAATTACCACGCTGTTCCTCCTCCTAACACTTCTAACCAGTCTATCAATTCCCAAACATCAGGGGATGCTAATGAAGCTGTAAAACTCTTACGCACTCAGTTTGAGGCCTTCAAGCAGAAGGATGGCCTACAAAGACTAGGTATAAAGCAACCATATCCTACAGAGTGGAAGGAAGTTCCATTTTCTCCTAAGTATAAGCTTCCAACCATTATGCTGTTTGATGGCAGCACTTCTCCAAGTCAGTACATCAATCATTTTGAGGTGATGACTAATCAATTACAGCCAAATGATGCTCTCCTTACCAGAGTGTTCGTCGGTTGTTTAGTCGGTACAGCATATGACTGGTATCGTAGCCTGCCTGATGGTTGTATCACTTCTTTTGCTGGTTTCAAGCAAATATTCTTAGAACGATTTTATGAGGGAGTCAATAACATGACGATGTCTGCCCTCATTAAAATTAAATAGAGGCACAATGAATCCACAGAGAGTTTCATTGAAAGATTCCGCCGAGAGGCACTCAAAATGCCTTTAGGTACTCCATCTGCTGTAACAATAGACACTTGTAAATCAAACTTGTTGCCTATTATCAGTATATGGACAGGATCTACACAATTCCAGGATTGGCCTTCTTTCATTGTTAATGCAAAGGCGGCAGAAGTTAGTGTCGAAAAGTTCAAGCAGTTAGGAGTCCAGATGACTCATCCTAACCAAGATAAACATTCTACACCCGGGGTAGTAATCGCCAGAATAACCGCAAGAATAAAGAAATACTGGCCATTAATCTCAAAGGCAAAGAGTCTTTGGCTGTCAATGTTACTGAGACGACATCCACCCCATCAGTACCACTGCAAAAGTCAACTCGTCCAAAAGAAGAGTATTCTTTCGATGAAGATGATACTTTAAGCATCTTCGATTGCTTGATCAAAAGCAATAAGCTTCAGCTTCTAGAGGCAAAGCGACCAGAAGAATTTGGTAAAACTGATCACCCTAAATACTGTGTTTATCACAGATTCATAGGGCATCCAACCAGAGCATGTTATGTGCTCAAGGGAAAAATCCAGGAGTTGGTCAACTCTGGAGAAATTACTCTACAGCAGGACGAAAAAAACGATGACTGCTAATGTGGTTTCTCTCCAATTCGGTAATTTTCCACCATAACTCATACAAGATGGTGATGTCCCTATTCCAAGGACTACTCTGGAAATTGTGAATATCCCACCTCCTCAAAATGAAGGTCTTGTTCCGCTGTCAACTGACAGAGGAGAGATTATGTGGATTCATCCAGATCTGGTGGCAGAATTTAAAACGCCTTCCTCTTTTAAGAAAAAGAAGCATTCCAAGTCTAAATCCAAGAACTGTAACATGGTATCCTTTGAACAAATAACAGAAGAAAAAATTCTAATGGGCACTAGATCTGGAAAACCCTATCTTCGAAAGTATTCCGAAAATCAAGAGAACCCTGCTACATCTCCAGATGCTCTTCTTCCATCATCTTCTCCTGCTGAAGATACACCATCTACATCCTTGCCAGTAGTCGAGCCATCTCCTCCTAAACCAACATCAGCAGACAAGGAAAAGCAACCTGTTCGCTTTGATAAAGCATTAAAGAAGTCATCATCTCTTGGACTTGAAAAGCCTTACAATTTTGACATATTGGCTCAATTGGCCAATACTCCAGCAAGATTGTCAATCTTTGAACTTTTACGTCTCTCAAAAGAAACTCATGAGACATTAAGTGAATCCTAGATGCAGGCTGACGCTTGTATGACTCTTCTCAAGAAGCCCGAAAAGGAGCCAGTCAGCTGTGCACATTGTCATAGTGTATTTGAATTAATGCCCAATATCACTTTTACACAAGATGACATGTTGTTAGAAGACAATCGTCATGATCGTCCTCTCTATTTCACGGGGTATGTAGACACCATGAAAGTCGACCGCATTCTGATTGATCCCGGGTCTGCACTTAGCATCATGCCGAAGTCCTTACTGGATGCTTTGAAAATCCCAGTACACAATCTTTCTACAACTATCACTACCATCCTGGGATTCAATCAAGGAAGAAGTGAACCTTTGGGGAAAATATGCCTAAAACTTCAAATTGGCAATCTTTGTACAATGGTAACTTTCTATGTTATTGACAATCATGGCTCATACAATACTTTGTTGGGAAGGCCATTCTTCTATGAACACAATATTGTGCCTTCTACGCTCTACCATTGTTTCAAATATATGGATGGTAATGGAGAAGTACAAAAAGAGGTTGCAGATCTGAATCCTTTCAAAGGAGTTGAAGCATACTGCAACGATTCTCGTATGTACAAAGAGGAATTCATGAAGGTGGTATTAGCAATGGACACAGATGAAGAACATAAGAGTATACCTAATGATACTCTGGTGATTCCGGTCAAAGGACGTACCTCCTGTCCTCAGTCTTCCAAACCTCTGACTATCTATCTTCCTTCCCATGAGAAGCGACCTAAAGATGATAGTCAAGAACAAAGGGAGCTCACCTCTTCTGAGCCGCTTGTAATCGATTTTCTTCGCAAGAAGCTCCCTCCTCCTTCTCGTTTTTCTTCTCCCCCTCCTGTCATCAATCTGACTAAGCCTACTAAAGCTAAAGCCCCTGTTGTAAATGATGGTGTAAAAATCAATAAAGCATCTCCTTTGCAGTATACTGATGTCTTTTACTATACTCAGTGTTATCTGGATATGCTAGATAGCTTTAAAACCACTTACAATAGAAGTCGTATCATCTCGACGAAATATGGTATCACTGGATTCAATACAAGAGTCGTACTTCTTAGTACCGTCTCGAAAGAAAGATGAAAAGCATATATTCTTCAACAAAAGAGAAGAACCAAAAATCATGCTCTATAATGATAATAGAGATGATACAGGAAGGCTACAATTACGACGCTATAGTCCACAATCCAAAGCTATCATCCGTAAAATGGGCTATGATTTCAGAACAGGTCTCAACAATGGTATAGAAAGGCGAACCCCTCTTCGTATTGCTGTTGCAAAAGGAAAATCACAACAATACCACAGTAAAATAAAACAAGGACTAGGTTATACGTCACCACTTCCAACTCCAGAACCTTCTAAATCTGATGAGGAAGAACGTTCAAACTCTTCTGATTCTATATCATGGGATTCTGATACCAGCATCGGTTATGTTCATAAGGTGATAGTATCTTCTAATATGGTGTCTGCCGAATTCTCAGAAGATGACGAAAGTGACATTGAAGAAGCTATTAAAATGGACCCTTGGGCACAAAAGATGGACAATCAGTAGGAACTTCGTTTAGAACAACGAGAACCACCTACTGAGGATCAACTGGTCCAAATCGATATTAGAGAGAAAGGTGCTTCATGACCAATCTTTATTAGCAAAAATCTCCCAAAGGATGATAAACAAGAATTAATTCACCTTATTCGTGAATACATCGACGTCTTCGCCTGGAGTTACGAAGATATGTCGGGATTAGATCCTCAAGTTGCAACTCACAAGCTTAACATTCTGCCGAATGCCAAGCCGGCCAAACAACAACAACGACGATTCAAGCCTGAAATGATGGATGCAATTGATGATAAAGTCAAAAAACTTTGTCACTTCCCGTTCCCAGAATACATATTTTTAATACATGTACTGCTTTAATATTTATCATGTATTGTTCTGTAGTTAAACTCCTTTAATTTCATGTTAATTAATTTTCTGCAATTTTATTTCTGCATTTAATTCCTGTAATTTTAATTCTGTATTTTACTTTCTGCTTTGCTTTGGGTTCGGTTTGGACTGGTTTAGCTTAGTTGGTTCATCTCAAACCCCCACCTACCACCACCCCTTTATTAAAGCCATCCCCTTTCTCTCTCTTCATTACTTCACCATTAATCTTCTTCTTCCTCATAACTCCTCCCCCACCAACCAGCCACCAAGGCAAGTGCCAAACTTGCTTCTTGATGGATCACTGTTATTATTGTTCCATCATCTTCCTTACTTGATTTTGAGTCTCTTTAGTACTTAGCATTTTTGATTTCCATGGCTTCTTCATTGTAGATCTAAGTTTAATACATTTTTGGATTTCTTAGATTTTGATCTAGTAAACTTTATTTTCTTTAAGTTTTGATGGTTCCATGTTGTAGAGAATTTCGTTCTACCCCATTTTGACCTATGAAAGTTCAGATTTGGGCTTAGAATGAAGGATTTAGAGAGCTTGAAAGCAATGGTTTTCCATGGTTCTGTCCTTAGACCCTGGCCGCATGGTAGTGCTTGACCGCATGAGTCTTCATGCGGCAAGTTATCCTGGTCGCATGAGATTTCGTAGCCCCATAAGCTTAGGCTTAATCAGTTAGCCGCATGACTTAATCAATCAGCCGTATGACAGTTTCGGCCGCATAAAGCTATCAGGCCGCATGGAACTTTTCATCCGCATGAGTATTATATCCTGGCCGCATAAAAGACCCGAGTCCTATCTGGCCGCATAAGTCAGTTCCAGCCGCATGAGTCTCCTTAGCCGCATATAGGCTCGCACCTTTTTCAGCCGCATGAGATATTTTTCAGCCGCATGGGCGCGTGCTGCTTGCAGCCGCATAAATTCAAAACCCGAGCCGTATGAGGGTCATTCCCGCAGCCGCATGTGAACTGTCTTAGCCGCATCACTGCATGTCATCTAGCCGCATAACGCCGATCATTCCCAGCCGTATGGCGCTGACTCTTCTCAGCCACATGGCGCTGCATGACTTAGTTGCCGCATGAAGTTTTACTAAGTTGGCCGCATGAGACTATTCTGTTCCGGCCGCATGAGACCCCAGTTTCGTGAGCCGTATGACTCTGACCCCAATGTCTTTTTGCCTGAACCTTGCTTCAAATTGACATTGATTGATTGACATTTATTAGCATTAATTATTAGCATGATATTAATTATTGCCTTGGCATTTGTTTAACTTTAGTTGACATTGATTGACAGGGATTGTCACCCTAAATTAATAATTGATCATGCGTTCCTAGTTGGAACTGAGAGACTGGCTAGTCGTCTTATTGAAATGAATGAATAAGACACGTTCATATTAACTATGAACTATTGTAATCGACTGGCTAATCTCGAATATTGGCATACAGGCACATGCAGGCTTCAAATTAATTAATTAATTATTTATTTAGTTATTTATCTATTTATCTTATAAAAATAGTATGTGTACTTTATGGTCAAGGCATGGTTACTCCGTGGTTAGTTTTGATTGTTGTATTACGCTATGTAAGACCTACAACCTAACCGCACTGGTATTGTTGTAGAGTTGTGCATATCGTGTCTCGTACGAAAGTACTCATTCGAATGACCATGATCCACGGCATGGGATTTTACTCAACGTAGAGACTATTAAGTTAAATTAAATAGTGATTGCATGGAGAGAAGGGATTCCCGAGTTCTTACATGGCAGCCCACTTGGGACTAGTAGTGCCAGACAGGTCGGCTGGTCCCCACAGATACTGTAAATCTGCCACACGGGCAGGGAGCGGTATCTGGTTATATTATTATTGTATATTGTATATTGATGACGGGCGTCCCGCTGGGACTCGTCTAATTCATGATTGGCACAATTAATTGACTGGGTAAACTAGCCTTGCTTGCACATAGTATGAACTGAGGAATCCTCTATTGCATAATTCCAGGATAACTTGGAACTCACAGTAGTAAGCCGTAGTAGTTGCATGGCCGTTAAATTGATTTGTTTGTGTACTGTACCTACTCTATTACCTAACTGAGATGATCAGAATGTCATGACATGACGGGCCAACTTCTGTCCTTGTTTGGTTGGAAGGTTGGTTCGAAGTATTGTGATGTTGTGAGAATCCTAGTAGATAGCAGAGATCTATTATCATATTCTCTTTTTACTGGTTTTACTCCTCATATCGTGCTTCCTTGCGGTACTTGCTATTAGAGGTCTAACCTCTCTGGTTTTGCATGGCCAGATTTAGAGCCGGTCCCCGAGGATCCAGCTTACTTCTACCTCCAAGATGGTCAACACTAGAGGGATGATCGCAGGAGGACTCGAGTGGGTTCCTTACTTCCCCGCTCGTTTTGTTAAATACTTTATACTTTACCGTTTGGTACCGACATGTTAGTCGGATTGTCTTGTACTCACTTTTGCATAATTGTAATTAAGTCATACTGCAGCTGATAATAATTATGTATACTTACTATATTATCTGGCTGTATTTTGTAAAGCCAGATATCAAGAACATTTTGACTGAGCGTTTGGGACGCCTTACTGCTTTATCTCACATGTTCTCTATTTCTGTTTTTTATTTGAATGATTGAGACAATAGATGGGAAGTGACCCTAGGAAGACTTTCATGTAGTATGCACCCCTCGTCTTGTAGATAGCATTGATCGTATTATACGGTATTCATCTACCCGTAATACGTAGCTGGCTGAGTCATTCTCCCGCTCTCCAGTATTCTGGTTCTGGGGTGTGACAAGGTTTTAGTGGTGGCCCATGCAGGTCAAATTTCAGACTTATGGGGTATTTTGATTTATAGGATGTCTCAATCACACATGTTCTCCCTTGATCTCATGATTCGTTGTTCTCAACTCTAGCTTGACATTCCAGTATCCTTTGACTTTATTGATCTTTCCTGTCCGATCGTTTGATTGTTCTCTTGTCCCTTTTTAGGGGCACTTCGTCCGCATATGTCAGAGCTGGACAATATCAACAAGGGCAACATGGACAACCTGACTAAGTTGGTCAGCAACAAGGACCAGTACTACCCCAAGAGGCTATTCAAGAAGAAGTGATAACAGAAGCAGCAGCTGGATCACAGTATCCGGAGGTTCCACCACCACCAACAGTTTCTACTTACCCCTGTGGGAGTAGACACACCGGCCCTTCTGGAGATCATGAGAGGGATGATGGCTACTCAGCAACACCAGATGTTAGCCCAGCAGCGCATGCATACTCAGTTACGAGAGCAGAATGTACTACTCAACCAAGGATTGCAGACGGCATTGGAAAGAGGGGCGAGGCCAGATTCAGGAGCATCAACCAGATTTTGCAAGTACAACCCCTGCCGTTTCGAGGGCACGGAGGATGCTATTTCAGCAGATGCATGGCTTAAAGATATTGAGGCTATTCTGACAGCGGCTAAGGTGCCGGCAGAAGAACGTGTAGATCAAGTGAAGTTGTTACTTCAGGATCTCGCACGTGATTGGTGGGAATTAGAGGAAGTAGGTATCAGACGTCCCGTTGCTTGGGACGATTTCACAGCAAGATTCAAGACGAAGTACTATAGAGTTGTGGCGCAGTTTGAGCTGCAACAAAAATTTATCAACCTCAAGCAGGCCGGCAAGACGGTAGATGCTTATGCAGCGGAGTTCTGCAAATTGAGTAGATTTGCCCCAGAGATGGTAGCGACGGAGCACCAGAGGGTGATGAGGTTCCAACAAGGGTTTCATCTTGAGCTCTTACAATTGATAGAGGGGCATAATTACCAGACTTTTGACGAAGTGTTGACGGCAACTCGAAGACATGAGATCACCATTCAAAGGATCACGGCAAGGACTGGAGGTCAAAAGAGATCCCACAATCAGATTGAAGGAGGAGGGGGAGCAGCGCCCCGAACAACAGCACCATTCCCTGGCATTCGTATCCACGATGTGCGATACGAGGGCCAACACACCACCACCCTGGCATCAGCAACAACCAAGGAAGAACCACAACCCCCAGCGGCTGTACTTATTGTGGGAAGATAGGGCACACTAGAGATGTGTGTCGGGCATTGAACGGCTGTGTTTGATATGTAGAAAATCCAGATCATCGGTTACCACGTGTCCCATGAATTCGAGGTCAGGAGGACCAGTGCAGCAGTTTCCTGCTCTGCCAGCACCAGGGACAGGACAGTATCGAGAACCAGCATGCATGAGACCATTGGCCCAGCGTCCGTTAATACCGCAGGCTCAGATGTTTCGGCAGCAAGGGACCGTCGATGCAGCAACACCAGCATAGACCACCCCAGCATCATCAGGAATGGGCCAGCAGCAGCACCAGACTAGGCCGCAACATTGGAACCAGCAAGGAGGTCGAGGGCAGGCATTCACTCTGTCCTTGGAAGAGGCATAAGCATCAGGAGATGTTGTGGCAGGTAACATTCTCGTCGCCTCATATCCCACAGTAGCATTGTTTCATTCGGGAGCATCACACTCATTTATATCTGCACATTTACGACACGGCTAGGGATAGAGTTCGAGGCATTGCCAGGGAGGTTGAATATACTCACTGGTAATGGGCTCGTAGGAGTTAGTAGAGTTATTCTAGCGTGTAGTGTTGTAGTTTGCGGACATTCCTTACCCGCCCAGTTGATAGAATTTTCTGTTGGAAATTTCGACGTTATCTTAGGCATGGACTGGCTGAAAGATAGTCATGCGACAATAGATTGTCGTAGTGGGAGTGTATCTTTTGATATTCCAGGCATGGAGAGATTCACCTTGGTCAGATCAGAGACAACTCAGCAAGAGCAGGGAGTAATAACGGCAATAGAAGAAGTTCAGGTTCCGAAGGTAGTTGAAGATTTCTAGACGTATTTCCTAAAGAACTTCCAGGTCTACCACCGGTTAGAGATATTGAGTTCAGTATAGAATTGGCACCTGGAACTAAACCGATATCAGATCGGGTTTATAGAATAGTAGATTCGGAGCAGGCCAAGGTATATCAGCACATAGAAGAATTGAAGGAGAAGAAGTTCATCCAAGCTAGCATATCGCCATGGACAGCACCAGTGGTACTTGTGGGAAAGAAGGATGGGTCATCCCGATTGTGCATCGATTACAGGAAGCTTAACACGGCAACAGTAAAGAACAAGTACCCACTACCAAGGATCGATGACTTATTTGATCAGTTGAGTAGGGCTAGAGTTTTTTCAAAGATAGATCTTCGTTCAGGGTACCATCAAGTGAGGGTTCGGAAGGAGGACATTCCCAAGACGGCGTTCAGGTCGAAGTATGGGCATTATGAATTCTTAGTAATGCCGTTTGGTTTGACCAATGCTCCAGCAATATTTATGGACTTGATGAACCGCATCTTTATGCCATACTTAGATCAGTTTGTCATTATGTTTTTTGACGACATTCTCGTATACTCTGCTAGTGAGAAGGAGCATGAAGACCACCTCAGGAAAGTGTTGCAGGTTCTGAGAGAGAACCAGTTGTATGCCAAGCTCAGCAAGTGTGAGTTTTGGTCGGATCATATTTCATTTTTGGGTCATATCATATCAGGAGCTGGAGTAGTAGTGGATCCCAAGATGGTAGAAGCAGTACGGAGTTGGCCAGTACCCAAGACCGTAGCTGATGTGCGGAATTTCTTGGGATTGGCAGGATATTACAGAAGGTTCGTGTCAGACTTTGCAAGGCTTTCAGCACCCATGACCCGCTTGACACGGAAGGATGTGCCATTCGTCTGGTCGGCAGAATGCCAGGCATTATTTGAGAATCTGAAGCAGAAGTTGATATCAGCACCTATTCTTACATTGCCAGTTGGACCCGGAGGTTTACTGTATATTGTGATGCGTCAGGTAAAGTACTTGGATGTGTCCTTATGCAGCATGGAAAGGTGATAGCGTATGCATCTAGGCAACTTCGAGACCACGAGAAGAATTATCCAACTCACGACTTGGAGTTGGCGGCTGTAGTATTTGCTTTGAAGCTATGGAGGCATTACTTATATGGTGATCGAGGACATGTACACAGACCATAAAAGTCTGAAGTACATCTTTACTCAGAAGAGCTGAACATGAGGCAGAGAAGATGGTTAGAGCTGATCAAGGATTACGACGTTGAGCTTCAGTATCATCCAGGCAAGGCTAATGTGTAGCAGACGCTCTCAGCAGGAGAGGCGGCGCATTTATGTTGACAACACAGAAGCACATCTTAGAAGACCTTCAGGAGATGGGCATAAAGTTATACTTCCTAGTGATGTAGGAGTTCTAACAAGTCTACAAGTTCAATCTGACTTGGTAGATAGGATCAAGGCAGCTCAGGCACAGGATCCAAGGATTCAGAAGCTTAGAGCAGAGTGTGAGTCAGGGCTCAGAAAGGAGATGCAAATTCATGAAGACGGTACACTTAGGTTTGGATCTCGTTTATGTGTACCTAGTGGAGATATTAGACAGGAAGTTATGACAGAAGCTCACAGTTCCCAGTATTCTATACATCCTGGAGGGACCAAGATGTACCAAGATATCAAGCAATACTTCTGGTAGAATGGAATGAAGAGGGAGATAGCTAGATTTGTTTCCCGTTGCTTGATATGTCAGCAAGTAAAGGCAGAATAGCAGAGGCCAGCTGGGTTATTGCAACCGCTTCCTATCCCGGAATGGAAGTGGGAGCACATCACAATAGACTTTGTGACCGGTTTACCGAGATCACCAAGTGGTAAAGATGCTATTTGGGTGATAGTAGATCGGCTTACAAAGGTAGCACACTTTCTTCCTTTCAGAGTAGGCAATCTACAGAAAAGTTGGCAGAGTTATATATGCAATAGATAGTCAGGCAGCATGGAGTCCCTGTCAGTATTGTGTCAGACAGAGATACCCTTTCACATCGCATTTCTGGAAGAGCTTGCATCATAGTCTAGGCACCAAGTTAAGATTTAGCACGGCTTATCATCCACAGACGGACGGGCAATCAGAAAGGACAATCCAGACTTTGGAAGATATGTTGCGAGCATGCATTCTGGATTTTGGAGGGTCTTAGGAGAGCCACCTGCACTTAGTCGAATTCTCATACAACAACAGTTATCAAGCCAGTATCCAGATGGCGCCATTTGAGGCACTATATGGTAAGAAGTGTAGGTCGCCACTAGCATGGGACGATATCGGGGAGAAGAAGATGTTAGGTCCAGAGATGATTGTTCAGACGGTTGAAGTGGTTAAAGGAATTAGAGAGCGACTTCGAGTTGCACAGGATCGGCATCGTCATTGGGCGGACAAGCACCGTAGGCCGTTAGAGTTTTCTGTTGGGGACCACGTATTCTTACGAATCTCACCTACCCGTGAGGTCATTAGATTTGGCGTTCGCGGGAAGTTGAGTCCGCAATACGTTGGACCATTCATTATCTTGATAGGGTAGGCGATGCTTATCGTTTATCCCTTCCACCTTCGTTACGAGAGGTGCATAACGTGTTTCATGTATCTCAATTGCGAAGGTATGTATCGAATCCCAGCCATATCCTTGATCATTCTGAGTTGGTTGTTGGTACCAACTTGTCTTACGAGGAACAGCTGTGTCCATTTTGGACCGAAGAGAGAAGATACTCAAGAACCGAATAATTAGCCTTGTCCGGGTTGCTTGGGGTCATCACTCTTTAGGGGAGTCAACGTGGGAACGTGAGGATGACATCCGATCACGGTATCCGCACCTGTTTGACTCACAAGGTATATTTATTTCTGTATACTTGATTGTCTTAACCCCTCATGCTTGTCACCCCATGGATAGAACTACTTGATATCGTAGATTTTTAATGTAGATATGTTATCTGCTAGTTAAACATTGAAGAATAATTGCTTGCTCAAGTTTCTTGTACCTAGGTTAGCTTAGTTTTGATATTCCTATCCTGCTTGGATTTGAAATTTCGAGGACAAATTTTTCTAAGGAGGGTAGAGATGTCACTTCTCGTTCCAGAATACATACTTTTAATACATGAACTGCTTTAATATTTATCATGTATTGTTCTGTAGTTAAACTCCTTTAATTTGTTAATTAATTTTTGCAATTTTATTTCCGTATTTTAATTCCTGTAATTTTAATTCTGTATTTTACTTTCTGCTTTGCTTTGGTTCGTTTGGACTGGTTTAGATTAGTTGGTTCATCTCAAACCCCCACCTACCACCACCCCTTTATTAAAGCCATCCCCTTTCTCTCTCTTCATTACTTCACCATTAATCTTCTTCTTCCTCATAACTCCTCCCCCACCAACCAGCCACCAAGGCAAGTGCCAAACTTGCTTTTTGATGGATCACCGTTATTATTGTTCCATCATCTTCCTTACTTGATTTTGAGTCTCTTTAGTACTTAGCATTTTCGATTTCTATGGCTTTTCATTGTAGATCTAAGTTTAATGTTTTTGGATTTTTAGGTTTTGATCTAGTAAACTTTATTTTCTTTAAGTTTTGATGGTTCCATGTTGTAGAGAATTTCGTTCTACCCCATTTTGACCTATGAAAGTTCAGATTTGGGCTTAGAATGAAGGATTTAGAGAGCTTGGAAGCAATGGTTTTCCATGGTTCTGTCCTTAGAAAAATTTGGAGAAGAACAGACCCTGGCCGCATGGTAGTGCTTGACCGCATGAGTCTTCATGCGGCAAGTCATCCTGGCCGCATGAGATTCGTAGCCCCATAAGCTTAGGCTTAATCAGTTAGCCGCATGATTTAATAATCAGCCGCATGGCAGTTTCGGTCGCATAAAGCTATCAGGCCGCATGGACCTTTTCATCCGCATGAGTATTATATCCTGGCCGCATAAAGGACCCGAGTCCTATATGGCCGCATAAGTCAGTTCCAGCCGCATGAGTCTCCTTAGCCGTATATAGGCTCGCACCTTTTTCAGCATGAGATATTTTTCAGCCGCATGGGCGCGTGCTGCTTGCAGCCGCATAAATTCAAAACCCGAGCCGCATGAGGGTCATTCCTGCAGCCGCATGTGAACTGTCTTAGCACGCATGCATGCATCTAGCCGATAACCGATCATTCCCAGCCGCATGGCGCTGACTCTTCTCAGCCGCATGGCGCTACATGACTTAGTTGCCGTATGAAGTTTTACTAAGTTGGCCGCATGAGACTATTCTGTTCCGGCCGCATGAGACCCCAGTTTCGTGAGCCGCATGACTCTGACCCAATGTCTTTTCGCTGATCCTTGCTTCAAATTGACATTGATTGATTGATATTTATTAGCATTAATTATTAGCATGATATTAATTGTTGCCTTGGCATTTGTTTAACTTTAGTTGACATTGATTGACAGGGATTGTCACCTTAAATTAATAATTGATCATGCGTTCCTAGTTGGAACTGAGAGACTGGCTAGTCGTCTTATTGAAATGAATGAATGAGACACGTTCATATTAACTATGAACTATTGCAATCGACTGGCTAATCTCGAATATTGGCATACAGGCACATGCAGGCTTCAAATTAATTAATTATTTATTTAGTTATTTATCTATTTATTTAAAAACAGCATGTGTACTTTATGGTCAAGGCATGGTTACTCCGTGGTTTTTGATTTGCATTAGCTATGTAAGACCTACAACCTAACCGTACTGGTATCGTTGTAGAGTTGTGCATATCGTGTCTCGTACGAAAGTACTCATTCGAATGACCATGATCCACGGCATGGGATTTCACTCAACGTAGAGACTAATTAAGTTAAATAAAATAATGATTGCATGGAGAGAAGGGATTCCGAGTTCTTACATGGCAGCCCTCTTGGGACTAGTAGTGTCCGACAGGCCGGCTGGTCCCCACAGATACTACAAATCTGCCACACGGGCAGGAGCGGTATCTGGTTATATTATTATTGTATATTGTATATTGATGACGGGCGTCCCGCTGGGACTCGTCTAATTCATGATTGGGGCAATTGATTGACTGGGTAAACTAGTCTTGCTTGCACATAGTAAGAACTGAGGAATCCTCTATTGCATAATTCCAGATAACTTAGAACTCACAGTAGCAAGCCGTAGTAGTTGCATGGCCGTAAATTGATTTGTTTGTGTACTGTACCTACACTGTTACCTAACTGAGATGATCAGAATGTCATGACATGACGGGCCAACTTCTGTCCTTGTTTGGTTGGGAGGTTGGTTCGAAGTGTTGTGATGTTATGAGAATCCTAGTAGATAGCAGAGATCTATTATATTCTCTTTTTACTGGTTTTACTCCTCATATCGTGCTCCCTGTGGTACTTGCTATTAGAGGTCTAACCTCTCTGGTTTTGCATGGCCAGATTTAGAGCCGGTCCCCGAGGATCCAGCTTACTTCTACCTCCAAGATGGTCAACACTAGAGGATGATCGCAGGAGGACTCGAGTGGGTTCCTTACTTCCCCGCTCGTTTTGTTAAATACTTTATACTTTGCCGTTTGGCACCGACATGTTAGTCGGATTGTCTTGTACTCACTTTTGTATAATTGTAATTAAGTCAGATTGCAGCTGATAACAATTATGTATACTTACTACATTATCTGGCTGTATTTGTAAAGCCAGATATCAAAAACATTTTGACTGAGCGTTTGGGACGCCTTACTGCTTTATCTCACATGTTCTCTATTTCTGTTTCTTATTTGAATGATTGAGACAATAGATGGAGGTGATCCTAGGAAGACTCATGTAGTATGCACCCCCTCGTCTTGTAGACAGTATTGATCGTATTATACGGTATTCATCTACCCGTAATACGTAGCTGGCTGAGTCATTCCCCCGCTCTCCAGTATTCTGGTTTGGGGCGTGACAAGCTTATAGCTTGCGTTTTATCAGAGAAGAACAGCATTCTGACTGGGTAGTCAATTGTACCAGTCCTAAGAAGACCGAAAGGTTCGAGTTTGCATAGACTTTCGGGATCTCAATGATGCTTGCCCTAAAGACGAGTTTCCTCTCCTGATTACTGATGTCATGATCGACAATACATGTGGATTCGAACGAATTTCTTTCATGAATGGGTTTTCTGGATATAATCAAATTCGGATGAATCCTGAAGATGAGAAACATACTTCATTTCGTACTCCTCGGGGAGTGTATTATTATACAGTCATGCCGTTTGGTCTTAAGAACGCAGGTGCAACTTACCAGCGGGCTATGAGTACTATCTTTCGGATCATTTATGAAAGACTGTCGAATGCTATGTTGACGATATTGCTGTCAAGAGTCGTCTCAAAGAAGATCACATTCAAGATTTAAGAACTATCTTCAATCTAATGCGCCAGCATCAACTCAAAATGAACCCCACCAAGTCTTTCTTGGGTATCTCTAGTGGTAAGTTTCTCGGCTTCGTCATTACCTCTAAGGGTATACACGTTGATCCCGAGAAAATCAAAGCCATTCAAGAGATGCGTCCTCCATACAACCTAAAAGAGCTACGAGGATTCCAAGTTCGACTTACGTACATCAGGCAGTTCATTTCGAATTTATCTGGACGTTGCAGACCATTTACCCAATTAATGAAGAAAGGTGTATCTTTCGTTTGGACGAAAATGTCAGCGAGCATTTGACGACATAAAGCGGTATTTAATGAGTCCACCGGTTCCTGTACCACCGATTTCAGGAATACCCTTCTTAATGTATGTCCGGGCAATGGATCATTCATTGGGAGCTTTGCTGGCTCAAAAGAACAAAGAAGGTCATGAACAAGCCATTACTATCTTAGCCGAACGATGATTGGAGCTGAACATCGTTATAGCCCAGTGGAGAAGGAATGTTTAGCCTTAATGTTTGCTGTTCAGAAGACAAGACATTACATCATAGGCCAAACTATTCATGTCATATCCCGAGTCAATCCTCTTCGAGTCTTAATGAAGAAACCAAGTACACTTAATTCTAGGCTTGCCATATGGGCCATATTATTAGCACAATATGATATGGTTTATGTTTCTCAAAAGTCTGTAAAAGGCCAAGCACTTGCTGACTTTTTAGCAGCTCATCCTGTTCCTGAAACATTAAACTCTATGATAAGATTCCGGACGAAACTTGGAATCAAATAATCTCAGAAGAATTTCCTACTTGGAGATTATTCTTTGATGGAGCTTCTAGAATTGGATCTGGAGGTACTCTTGTTGCGGGAGTAGGAATTATTCTCGTTTCACCCGAGGGAACTATTCAAAGGGCCTATTCTTTAGACGAATCATGCTCTAACAATGTGGCAGAATACAATGCCTTGCTCATTGGACTCCAATTGGCTAAACAACTGGATATTGAATATCTCGAAGTATATGGCGACTCTAAGCTGATTGTTAATCAGGTTAGAGGCATATATGAAGTCCGACATCAAGATTTGGTACCATACTATGAAGCAGCAACCAGGATAGCTTCTTTATTTAAAGGGTTCTTCATCGAACATGTACGTCGGGCATGAATACGGTAGCTGATGCCTTAGCTAACCTAGCTGCAGTGTTGGCAGTTCCAGTTAAAAGGCAACAGATGTTGTTATCTCTAATAGAGAACTATTCTGTGTCGAAAACAACCACAACATTGAATTCAGCAACCTAACTGAAGTCAATGTCCTTAGCGAGGATTGGAGAGTACCTTTCATTGATTTTGCAGTACATGACATTTTGCTAGAAGATCCTAAAGAAGCTACAAGTATCCGTCGTCGATCACTTCGATTCTATTATAATCATACTACTAAGACACTATATCGAAGAACTTTTGATGGATTACTCTTGAGGTGTCTCGCTGGTGATGAAGCAAAACAGATATTACGTGAGGCTCATAATGGTGTTTGTGGAGCACATCAACCTGGTCCTAAATTACAGGATCGTATCCGACGTATGGGTTACTACTGGCCCTCTATGGTATCAAATGCTATTGATTATGCAAGGAAATGCCGTGCATGTCAAATTCATACAGATTTTATTCACCAACCGTCGAAATTTCTTCATCCAACTGCAGCCTCATGGCCTTTTGAAGCTTGGGACATGGATATAATTGGTCCCAATCATCCTTCATCTAAAGGACATCGGTTCATCTTAGCTATAACCGATTATTTTTCCAAGTGGGCCGAAGCTATACCTTTGGCGGAAGTAAAAAACTAGTAGCGTTATCAATTTTATCAAACACATGTGATATACAGATTTGGTGTCCCTCGCCGAATCATCCATGATAATGGGCCACAATTTATCAGCCAGAAGTTTAATAGGTTCTGTATTGACAACATAATCAATAATGTCGCCTCTACAGCCTATAATCCTGCGGCTAACGGGTTGGCTGAAGCATTCAACAAGACCATTATCAAACTCCTTAAAAATTGTTTCTATTAACAAACGTAATTGGAGTGATAAACTCGGAGAATGTCTATGGGCATATCGCACTACCGTCCGTAACCCACAGGTTGCACACCTTTTTTCTGGTATATGGATGTGAAGCTCGTGCTACCTTGGGAAAAATTCCATCATTGAGAATCGTCATTGCTAATGAGTTACTACAGACAATAATGATCGTCTTCGGCTTCAGCAATTGGAGGCGCTCGACGAGAAAAAGTTATTAGCTCAACAACATATCGAACTTTATCAGGTCCAGATTTCAAAAGCTTTCAATCGCAAAGTCAGAGTGCGAACATTTCAAGAAGGCGAGTTGGTTCTTACAGTCAGACTTTCTATGACTATGACATATGAGGAAAGGCAAGTTCGAGCAAAATGGGAAAGACCGTATGTGGTAAATAAAGTCTTCTCCAATGGAGCCTATCAATTAACAGATATGGATGGCAGAGTTGCTATGATGTCCATCAATGGCAAATTTCTTAAAAATATTATATATAAAGACAAATGTATTCTATTTTCAGAGACATGATGTAAATAAAAGTTTATTTTTTATTCAAAAGCAGAATGGAATTACATAATATTACGGACGGGAAGGAGGCCCTGATCCTTCATGATTAAATACAAAGTTCGTCAACCATTCAAACATCTCGTTGTCTGAACGCACCAGGAACTCACAAACAGCCATCCTCAATGCCTCTTCTTCGGTAGTTTTTCCAGGCTCCACTAACTTGGAGATCAAATCCTGTCCTGGTGCAGGAGGAACATTGAGCCTTCGCCCCTTTCTTTTTGAGAAGGCACTGGAGGCTCAGCAAGAAAAGTCTTGGTTTCTTCTTCAGTCTTTGGAGCAATCAAATCTTTGGAAGACATTTTTTCTTGCACAGGAAGAAAAGAGATTGACAATATTTACAAAAGTTTTGTTCTATTTATAGGCAGAACAACTAAGTAATCAGCTTGAGAACTGATGCGACTTTTGGAAAGAGGCACAACTGTTCGTTCATTTCTAACGGTTCATTCATAACCGACTTTCATCTTTCCTTCTTCGAAACGACATGCTTGATTCATTCGCTTTCTTCTTCGAAAATTTAAACGACCATTCATTCATTCAATATTTCTTTCTAAAAAATTGAAGTAAATGATCACCCATTCATTCATCATAGTGAGAGGTCATGTCTCTTACGAACTTGAATTCCAAATATTTACATTAAAACAACTTGCCACATTTGTAATCCTCTTTGGATTCTGTTATCTATGACAGCATAGCAAAATCAAATTATAAAAAAAAAAGAATAATGAGACAATATTTCTTTATTCCTTCTTTAAAAGCATAGATACATCTTGATAAAATCTATTACATCTTGGATTTTTATTCTAAATGAAGGTCTATTACATCTTTGGATCTTTCCATCGATAATGAAGGTCTATTACATCTTTGGATTCTTATTTGTTGGTGGCAATTCCTTGTCGTCTCGACCTGAAGCAACGAGTCAGACAATGGAATAAACTCTGGTCTTCTCTCTCAGAAAGACGAGAAGATAACCCCAGAGTGCAGCAGCCCAAATATGAGCTGCTGTCAATACAACTGGTGGAGAGAAGACAGCCCGCCAGGGGAACTAGAAACGAGATCACCCTTGTGATACAATTCCTAGTTCTGCGTCTTCACCATCCAACTCTCATGTGTATAGGCTCTTCCTACCATCTGAGGAAGACCCTTCTTAACATGAAAGTCCTGAGCTGTCTGATTTGAGTGTCAGAATCGTATGAGCTGTCTGATGTGAGTGTCAGAAGAATGCTCTCTACAACATCCAAATCACCAACGTTAGTTCTGAAGAAGCTCGCTAACCAAGTCCCTGCAAATATCAATGAAACAGGAGAAGTTAGCATAATCTATCAGCAGTATGCGTCTACAAACAGGCGCACATCAGCATTGCACCTACTACAGGCGCATATCAGCACTAAGCACTGATCAAACAAGTGTATATCAGCAATACATGCCTCTGATGGAGCTAAATACTGGACCACAGTGTGCGCCTATTCTCAAAAATAGTTAGCACATATCAACAAAGTGTCTACACCATGCAAATCGATACTTGTCTCCAAAAGTGGTACGAAAGAAGAATATTCATACCATTGATTCTTTGTCGAGACTTACCAATTTTTGAAGACACAATGCAGGCAAATAACATCAGGATGAAGTGGCACAAGTGAAACCTTATGGGAAGATATTTGTTTTGAGAGAGTATGAATGATTCTTTCATTTCTGGATGTCCTTTTTAAAGAGGTTAAAGATGAGATGGGTGCGTCGTTCTAGGATCCTATTTTGGAAAAAACTAAAAATGGGCATCTAAAACCGTGTAACGACTGACATGTGTTCTTCAGAAGAAAATATAAAACGAAGAATTAGCTAAAAGAATATGTCCATGAGCACCATTCGAAATCACAGCCACACAAAATCAGAAATTTTAGGTTTCATTAAAGACGGGTGGACCCCTACAGTCAAGGACATAAAAATAAAAAGTTGTTCTGCCTAGAACATTATTTTTGTCCTTGCCTTCATCAGTCTGACGAAGGGAGACGTCCAATTCTTGCATGGTGCGGATCCCCGAGCGACACATCAGGTTAAGAAATCCCTCGAATTTTGTGCTCCTTAGAGGATGATCCGCCACTCGAGTGATTGAAGACTGACGGGTTAAATCGAAACAGTTCAAAAAGTTCACTGCCCTCAAAGCTGAGTCAGCCTCAACAAAAAAATTAGAGGCGCAACATCATATCCCGCTTCAGGAGACTTTATTGTGGTGTCAGCATTGGTCTCTATCTCTTTCTTCTTGGGGGCCATTGAAGAATAGAAGTGAAGAACAAAGCACAAAGATCACCTACTACATTATATCAACAAATTGACTTTTCGTATTCTCATGAGAAACTGAAAATAATTAATAAAACTCCAGAAGACGAAGAGAGGATTGAGTATTTTCGAAAAAGGTATTTAATCATGATGACCGAGCATTGTCCGGCACAACTTGACTTAGTCAAAACTTTTCTAAATTTAAAGTATTCCAAAACTTTGCAATATTTTAAGTTTTAAAAACTTTGAAGGGGGTCTTGTAGAGCCTAAAAATCAAGTTGCGCCCTGAATATACTGATCAGTGATCAAATTGTGCCCCAAAAATTAGTTGTGCCACTGATATGAAGCTCAGAGAACAGACTGCGCCACTGATCAGGTTGTGCCTGATATCAGACTGCGCCCAGTCTAGTTGCGCCAAAACCTACGTGACATCTGACACTTAATGGTCATCATTACCTGACAACACTGACGACTGACACAACAGTAACGAGAAAATCTCCTTGAAATCGTGAATTGTGCCGCTAAGGGAAGTTGGTGGACAGCTGTCCTGTACGCTTCGTGAGTTGCGCCCAGGCGTAATCTAAACAAAATCTTTAGTTGCACCTGGGCGCAACCTGAATGACTTTTGATCAGGAGCTGCCACGTGTGTAGGCGCAGCCCAAATCAAGCACAGTTTGACTTGTTGACTGAAGCTCGCACAACCTGATAAAGTTGAGACAACTTACATTCTAAACAGGATGACATGGCGCACATGCCACTAATCTCTCAAACATGTCTACTATCATGTACATGACCACGTGCATCTCAATCATATGATGCTACGCATCTAAATACAGTTAGTACGCGATTGACAACTGAATGAAAGTTAGCACAACAGGAGGTTAGCTCAACTCAATGTGGCGCAATCCAGCTTCGCACACCATCAGAATAACTGCTAAAACAGTTATTTCAAGAACTCTATAAATAGAGTTTCCAATCATTATCAGACAGAGGCACAGAGATCAGATACACACAAAGAGGGATCAAGAACTCTTGCAAAATTGCTGCTGCGTTCTCTAGAGGCTACAGTCTTCAAGTTCACATAGTCCAAGGGATAAAGTGATCGTCTTCTGATCAGAATTCCTAAAGTTGTACTTTCCAAAATTTATTGTACTTTGTAGTCTTTTACAAGTTTGGAATAAACAAATTTTGTTTTTCCAAAAAGATTTTTCGCTTCCTGGACTTCTGGAGCGAGCACCCCCAATTCTTGAACGTCATCGCGAAAGCTTGGAACAGTGCGGACTCCCTGAACCTCTCAACCGGGTGGCCTACAAGCTCAAGGCCACGAGGAAAGCCCTCGCGGCCTGGAGCAAGCAGGCTTATAGAGATATTTTTCAAGCCATTCGTGAGGCCGAGGATGACGTTACTCGTGCCGAAGCCAGGTACATGACCGACTGTTCGCTAGCTACCAGGAAGGCCCTGAACCTCACAAAGCCATCCTCAAATTAGGCTGAAAGTTGAGACCGATTTCTGGAAGCAAAAAGCGAGGCTTAAATGGGACAGCGAGGGGGACAACAACTCGAGCTACTTCCACGCCTGCGTCAATGGTCGCAGACAGAAACTCACTCTCCATCAGATTGCCGATGATAACAGGACCAGTATCGGCGATCAAAAGGGTATCCAAGTGGTGGCCATGAAGTTCTATTCCCGTCTGTTCTCCAAGGAAATGGTCCTCAAAGACAACTTCTTCCTGGACGAGGTTCCCAACTTATTAGCGACACCGACAATATCGACTTGAACAGCCCCCTTCAGAGGAAGAGGTGAAACAAGCTGTCTAGGCCTTGACGAACACAGTGCGCCTGGACCAGACGGGTTTTTGGGGGTTTTTTTCGTATGCTGGGACATCATCAAGGTGGACATCCACAATGCGGCTCCGCTTCCTCCAGGGAGCTACTTACCCTAGAGCCATCTCGAGCACCAACCTGATCCTCATCCGAAGAAAGACAACCCAGAGACTTTTTGTAACTTTTGCCCCATCAGTCTTTGTACCTTCACAATAAGATCATATCCAAGATCATCGCCCCGCATGACTGGCCTTCTTCCAAGATCATCTCGGAGGAGCAGAGTGGCTTTGTCCGGGAGAGAAATATCCAAGATAACATCATGTTGGCCCAAAAGTTAATTACCTGCATGAAGCTCCCAGCAAGAGGGGGCAACATAGCCATCAAATTGGATAGAGAAAGCTTACGACAGACTGGATTGGCAAATCATGATCTGGGTCTTCAGAGCCTTCGGATTTTCCGAAACCTGGACCAACACCATGTGGAGATCGATCAGCAACTCGTGGTTCTCTACGGTTATCAACGGTCAGGCGGATGGTTCCTTCAAATTGAGTCACGGGGTTAGGCAAGGAGATCCTCTATCTTCCACCATCTTCATCATTACGGTGAATGCATTGAGTAGAAACCTTAATAAGATGGCGAGCACCCCCAACTTCCAGCACTATCATACCGCCAGCGGCTGTCCGTCATCACACCCACCTGGCTTTCGCAGACGATATCCTCATATTCTCTTTGGGGACGTCAGATCGGTGGAAGTTGTCTACAATACGCTTCAGAGTACGCCCGTGCTCGGGTCAGAAGGTCAACCCGGCCAAAAGTGTTATCTTCACACCACCACAATTTCAAGAGAGCAAGCGACCAGCCTCTCCATCACCACCTCCTTCCCCATCAAGCATCCTCCATTCCAATACCTGGATGCCCCCTCGTATACGGTAAATCTAACGCCGGTATCTTCAGAACCTGATCAATCGCATCAGAAAAAACTCGAGGGCTGGCATAATGCTACCCTATCCCCAGGAGACAAGATGATCCTCATCAATCACGTCCTTACTTCCATTCCCATCTACACCCTGGCAGCGTGCCCCTCCCAAGAAAGTGCTTTCTTCCATCGAGAGTATCTTCAGCAACTTTCTTTGGGGCACAGCGGCGACAACGACGAGCACCACTGGGCTAGTTGGGATACCATGGCTCGTCCTACCGGAGAGGGGGGTCTGGGTTTCTCTAAACTCTCCCACACGTTAATACCTTTTCGATGAAACTGTGGTAGACGCTTCGCACGAGTCAGAACTTATGGACCAGGTTCATGAAGGCCAGATACTTCAAGCACATCCACCCGTCGACGGCCATCTCTAACAGCAGATCCTCAGCGGCTTGTGTAACACCCAGCTTTCTAAATGAGGGTAATTTTAAATTTTATAATTTTAATCTTTTATTAATGATATTTAAATCATGATATAATTTTTGGTAATTTTTGATTATTTAAAAATTATTAAAACCATGACTTGTGATTTACCAATTTAAAGACTAGGGATATGGCATTAGGATAATTATTTTTACTTTTGAGTATGGGGTATTTTGGTATTTTAAACTTTTGGGAATTATTTGGATTTATTATGAATTATTGAGATTTATTTGAATTTATATGATTTTTGGTATAATTTAATTAAAGGGTTAATCTAGACTTGACTAGTGTTGACTTTGGAGCCTAACCTGAAACTAACCCTAATTGGTGACCCTAGTCTAACTCTAGTTAACCTACTTTAGTAATTAGAAATTAGTTTTAAGTGGAGGATTAGTTTGGGTGGAATTAGTCCAAGACTATGACTTAAGTCAATGACTTATGACTTATCAATTTTTAGCCTAGTGTTTAAGCCATAGGCCCATGAATTAAGCCCAAGACCAATCCTAACCCAACCATGGCAGCCACTATTCGGTTTTTCCTTGCCTATAAGTAGTCTCTTAAGAGTGTTCTTTGCCTCTTTTTAGGTTTGCCCTAATTTTGGTGGAAAGGTATTTTTCCCTATGCTCAAATTCCTAATTAATTCATTTTAGCTCCTTTTTAATCCTAGTCTTTTGCAATAGGATCTAATTATGTTTATATACTAATTTTGGAGGATCACCCTCAGTTTGTGTGCCATTTGGAGAATTGGAGTTACCATTTGGAATCCCCTCTTTGAAGCTTCCTTGAGTTTTGATACTCAATAGGTAAACCACCAAACCCTTATTTCTTCCTGATTTTCTTACAATGGTTAGGTTTAGGGGTTACCTAAACTGTCCACGAATTTGGACACAATTCGTGTCCATTCGTGTCCGTATCGGACACGTATCGTATTGATAATACTAGGTGTTTGTAGAAATGCCCAGGAATAATTTCATATTTTTGAAATGTAATTGCATGGATTTGTAGATCTTGATGTGTGTATTAATTTTTGTGAAGGTAGTAGTATGTTTCGTGTCCATTTGTGTCCTGTTTTTACGTGTGGACACGCAGCACGAGCCCGTAGGCCGTGTCCTGCATCATGGGCTCCATATCTCTGGACACAGGACACGTTGTGTCCTGATTTTTTGTGGAACCTTGGGGCAACGTCTGCGACCATGCTCCCAAAATTTGGGAGCATCTCGTGCACTACCCGAAGAGAAATCGGGGTCACATTGGTCGTGCGCTGTCGTGCGCGAGCTGTGGCGCGTGCACAGGCACGACTGACACGCGTGTCGTGTGTCATGTCTGTGGGACTCGTGGACCCAGCGTAGGTGTGTCAGCCCTAAAGCTATCCTAGGTGAACCACTGGACACGAGCACGTGTCGTGTCGTGTGTGTCGCGTGTTGGATGCACGTGCACGCTGCACGACGATTGTTGTGCACTGACTAGTGTCTGTGTACTGTGCTTGTTTGGACACGATTCGTGTCCAATTCTTGGACACGAATGCACTCTCATGTATCCTCACATGTATATCATTTTTCTAACCTTTACTTGTCATTTTGTTGATTATTTGAATTCGAAATTTTATTTTTCCTTGAACTCTGATACGCATTGATGAATACATTTTTCTGAATTTAATTCTCGTTTTCCCTGTTTTATGTTGATAAATATCAGTAATAGATTTACCTACATGTTAAGGAATAGTGTACATGATTACTTGTGGTTTTGTGATGTTTTTAGGGTAGAAATTTCGATTTTTCCCCGTAAGGACTAATACATGATACCATGTGACTGAGAGGTGTTTCCTAAGATTGAAACATTTCCCTGTTTTTTTATGATGTTTGAATGAAAAGGGACCCACCTTCATAACTGATAAATGAGGGATATGTTAACTTGATTTGTGTTAATGAAAGGGGAATCACTTATTTGGTTTTTGCAATATTGTTGAGTTTCCTGTCACAGTTTCAGGATATTGCCTGAGAATGATTCTCAGTATACACCATCCTGAATTATACTCACACCTACATGCTAATTACTCACACTATCTCACACAAAAACTGAGAACATCTCACACTATATCACTGTTCCTGTGATGAATCACACAGCCCTGTTCATTCACACCCTTCCTAGAAACCTAACACTCATCCTGTTTATTCCTCACTCTTTGCATACATATACACACACACATCCTAACACACACAAGCCTATCTACACATTTCTGAATTTCCATTTACATTACACACAAACACACACATTCAATCCCATTACACACA
>JANAVB010025520.1:0-17500 GCA_029216955.1 Iris pallida
AGAGACATAACATGCATAGATAACATCTTCCACACTAGTCATAGTCCCTCATTCATCTTGCCATCTTACCATCTTACCGTCTTGCCATATTACCATCTTACCCTGAGCCATAGGCTCGTATACTCATTTATTCAATCGAAGGACTATTCATTAGTGTTATCATTCTTTCAAACCGAAGTCCGATATACTTACCGCCTAATACTTGGGTCTTTGCATCACAAGTTCAACAATTCATATTGCAACATACAAGCATCATTTGATTTGCAACATAAGCCTAGCCAGGTGATAATTTATCTTCTATTATCTTTTTGAGTTATTACTATGCATCTTTTATTAAGCACCGAACGCAATAACAAGTCTACCATTGTTATGCACAAGATTAAGGATCGTCGAAGGATCAAAGCCACTCACTTGTTAGTGAATTGCCGAGAGAAAGAGGTCTTCCACACAACGTTAAGCTCGGTTTACTGCATTAGCACCTGCATTGGCACAACGTCTGGTCAGCATACTTCTCCTCTTTCTCTCTATGATTCGATAAGAAATACGTAGACAGTGAAGTAAATCCATGAAACAATCATCGAAAACAATCACAAAATGCACACAAAAGCCAACAGCAAAAGCGACATTAAAATACAGCAGGGCAACGGTTTCGTGGCAAGCGACTCTTATATAGAACTCTTCCCCCAAGACGTGCGGCACTGCATCTTGGACATCATTTCAACAGAGTCCAATCCATAGCGAGGAAAGGATCTCAATTCATTATCCCGCGATCCTGGTAAAGTTTTCCTAAGTAAAGTTCCCCAATTCTCATCTCACTCGGCCATTCGGTCGCTAGCCCGATCCGTGCTCCGTACGGGATTCATGGTATTACATATTAATACACTAACAAAAAGTTTCGTCTCCGAAACTTAAACACAAACCCACCTAGATCGAATAACGAAGAAAACTTTTCCTTCATATCAGCTTCAAGTTTCCAAGTCGACTTCTCGACAGAATGATTTCGCTAAAGCACTCGAACCAAAGGAACAACTCGATTCCGCAGAACTTTATCCTTCCTATCCAAAATCTGTACTCCTCCATATAAGACAAATCAGCTCTTAGTCCTAACTGACCGAAGTCTACCACATAGCTTGGATCATGTACATACTTTCGTAATTGGAAAACATGGAAGATATTGTGCACTCCATCCAATGTCGGTGGTAATGCGATCTGATAGGCAACTGGGCCGACTCGCTTAAGGATTTCAAACGGCCCAACAAATCTCGGACTTAACTTTCCCTTCGTATCGAATCGCATAACTCCGCGCATCGGTGACACTTTCAGAAATATATGATCGCCTACCACAAATTCCAGTGGTCATCGATGAGTATCCGCATAACCCTTCTGCCAACTTTGTGCCACAAGTAACTTCTCTCGAATCATGCGGACCTTCTTGACGGCCTGCTCCACCATCTCTGTATACTCTTCTGGTAACTGTTATTGTAGGCAATTTTTGCTAGCGGCAAGTGAGTGTCCCAACTGATTTTCAGACCAATTGCACAAAGCCATAGCATGTCCTCAAGTGTCTGATCACTACAAAAAAAGGCTTTTAGCGACGGCAGGATCCGTCGCTAAAAGTCATTTTTTCGTTGCTAAAACCAAATAGAGACATATCAACGACAAAAATGGTTTGTCGGGAAATCACGTGTCACTAATTTAAATCAGACGCTAGTTTGTCAAAAATAGCGACTGATTAGTGACGCATTTAGCGAAAAGCTATTTATTGGAAAATGCGACGTATTAGCGACGGAAACTTTGTCGCTATAGTTATCGACGAACTACCGACGTCGCAGCGGCGTAATTCAGCATGAGAGTAGCGATGGACTAGCGACGGAAAATTACGTCGCTAAGATATTTCTGATACGCTTTTGGTGTCGGACAGGAACATAGCGACGGAATAGTAAGTAAAACTTACCTCGCTATTCAGTCGCTATACTGGAATATAATATTTTCCAGAACCTTAGCGACGGAAACTACAGTCGCTATTTCGTCGGTAGCCTGCAAAGTAAATTTTCCAGGCATGTAGCAACAAAAAAATTGTCGCTGTTCCGTCGCTAGCATGCAATGTTCCAGGTTTTCTGTCGCTGTTCTGTTGCCATTCCGTCGCTAAATACAATATTGTATGTCAGTATTTGTGTTTCCTGCACTCCACATCCCTGTCGACAGTTACACACACATATACAGTCATATAAACAGTTTCCAAATACAATATCAGTATTTGTGTTTCCAGCAGTCCTTATCCCTGTCGATAGTATTATAGTAGGCACACGTATCAGTATTTGTGTTTCCTGCAAATTCTCAGTTTCATGCACACGTATCCCAAATGTTTTAATACAACACATATACACATATCAAAAATTAGCTTCATACACACATATGAATAATGTTTTAACATAAGAATATTAATACATATATCCATTATCACCGCTACGTCCACCATGCCACACACGACTGCTACCAGCTAAAATGGTACATCCAAAACCTCATCGATTCGAATGCTCTGGCTATCGATTTCGAAGAGGTAACCGTGGCAGCCAACATGGTGTCAGTACAATTCGGCAGCTTTCCTCCAACGGAAACTCAAGACGGTGTGGTCTCCATCCCTCTGACGATAATGGAGAATGCTAATCTTCCACCTTCCCGAGATCAGGCTGCTGGTCTAGTGCCTCTCACCACATCACGAGAGGAGGTCATGTGGGTCCATCCAGACTTGGTATCAGAAGTGACTCAGCCCATACCATCTTCCATTTGCAAGAAGAAAAGTGGAAAATCAGGTCCTGCCGCACAATCTCGGCAGATATCGAAGAAGCTACAGCCGTAGTCACGCGGTCTGGGGCACAATCCCAACCTGTGACTGACAACCCGGATGAAGATCATCAGCCCGCTACAACTGATGCTCCGGGACCGGCTCAGCCTCTGACGATCGACAAGCCTAGGCCGAGGGAGACTCGCTTTGACAAATCCCTCCGAAAAGAGGCATCACAAGGGCTGGAGAAGCCCTACAAGTTCGACATCTTAGCGCAATTGGCCAACACACCGGCCAAGTTGTCATTATACGAGCTTCTGAGACTCTCCAAGGATGTTCGTGCGGCTTTGAGCGATGCACTCCAAAATGCCGACGCATACCTGGCTCAGGTCAACCTCACCGGAGAAAACCCGCATGCAGATCTCCAAGACAGCGCCTACACGGGAGCAATGCCCAACATTGTCTTCACTTTGCAGGACATGCTCATCAAAACCAACCTGTATGATCGCCCGCTATATTACACTGGATACATCGGCGACGTAAAGGTGGATCGGATGCACATTGATCCTGGCTCTTCCATAAGCATTATCCCGAAGGGTCTGCTACATCATCTCCGCATCCCAATGCATCGCCTGACGCCTACAAGCATCGCCATCAGCGGTTTCAATTCGGGCAGGAGCTACCCAATTGGGAAGCTTCGTCTGAAGTATCAAATTGGCGATCTCCAATCCGAAGTCACCTGCTACGTCATAGATACAGACACTTCATACAACATCCTCTTGGGGTGCCCGTGGATACACGATTATATGATCGTGCCTTCCACGATGTACCAGTGCTTCAAATATGTCGACAAACACGGCTTCGTGAGGACAAAATTTGCTGATATCGATCCCTTCAAAGGGGTCGAATCCTACTACTCAGATTTCTGCCTATATGAAAAGTCGAAGAGGCACCTTGAGGAAGGAGATGTGCAAGCTCGTACCGAGACATCCAGGATCAGAAGAACCTCTGACGATCCACCTCCAAGCTCGTAAACCTAGAAAGTCCGTACCCCTTACAGCCACTCTGCGTAAGGACGCAATCAGCCTCTCGGCACAAGAAGAGCAGATGATAATCCGGCTGCCAAGGTCTGGCCAAGTGCCAAGACCAACAACAGAGCCACTGATAATCAGGCTGCCAAGAGTCGGCCAGCTGCAAACGGAGAAGCTCAATCCCTCCGACAAGCCAATGACGATACGCCTTTCCAAGAAGGGCCGTCACCCCGATGCAAGGTCTGGAACTTCTAGCGAACCAACCACTCCCCGTCCAGCATCGAGTACAAAGCTGGGGGTCGCTAGTCTGCCAACAACTCCGCGCTCTGCTCCACCAGCTGAACCTCTGACGATCAAGCTGCCCAGGTCGTCCTCTCAGTCTTCGTTTATACAGGGGGTAGCCGAAGAGGAACCGGAGCTAGCCAAGTATGTGGCTGCCCAAACTGATGTTCCCTCCGCAGATGATGTAATCCCCCTAGAAAAGATACCTTACTTCATCAATAAAGGGCTATATTTGAACTACCTCGAGCTTAATAAGCTTTGTACAATGTATGCTATGGAACACGGTATCGGCACTCACCTACATACACAGGTGACAAATGTGTACACCGCGATCCAGCTTACTCCAGTAGAAGACGCTTACCGCATAATCGAGGGAGGGGACCATAGAAGAAGTCAACCTTGGGCCAGACGTCGAAAGACTGCCTCTGTATCTTTATAGTCCCCAATCCAAATATCTCATACAGAAATAGGAGTATAATCTGGAGACGACGGCAGGCTTGAACTATGGTACTGGACGACGATTACCTTTGAAGCCATCGGTCCCGGCAGGCAAACCACGGGACTACTATAGCAAGACTCGATGTGGATTAGGGTATGTAACACCCACGACGATCCCTGAAAGTTCAGATGAAGAATGTGACTGGCATTCACGTTCAACCGGGTTACCAACTTCTGACTCGGATACCAGCATCGGAACCTATTCAGGCAAGTTTTGTCAGTCAACATGACATTCGCCGACGCTTATGAAGAAAATGAAGACATCCCAGAAATCCTCGAGCTAGAGCCGTGGGCTCAACAGCTGGATGCAAAATGGGAAAAGCGGTTCGAACAGAGAGAACCTCCTACTGAAGATGAGGTCATACAAGTGGATCTCGGCAACGAATCTTCTCCAAAACCGATCTTCGTCAGTAAAAGCCTAACAAGACGCGAGAATCGCTGCTGGAACTTGTCAAAGAATATATTGATATGTTCGCCTGGAGCTATGAAGACATGCCGGGGTTAAATCCTGATATTTTTCTTTATAAACTCAACATTTGGCCGGACGCAAAACCAGTCAAGCAACAACAGCGACGCTTCTGCCCGGGCTTCATGGATGTGATCGAAGCCGAAGTCAACAAACTGATAGCCAGCGGCTTCATTCGTGAGGAACAACACCTGGATTGGGTCGCCAACATAGTACCCGTCCTCAAGAAGAATGGGAAGATTCGAATCTGCATCGACTTCCGCAATCTGAACGAGGCGTGCCCCAAAGATGAATTCCCCTTCCCTATTATAGATATCATGATTGACAACACTTGCAGCTTCGAACGTATGTCATTCATGGATGACTTCTCGGGGTACAACCAAATCAAGATGTCTCCTGACGACGAAAAGCATACATCATTCCGAACACCGATTGGCAAATACTGCTACACAGTCATGCCTTTCGGTTTGAAGAATGCCGGCACCATATATCAAAGAGCCATGAGCATCATCTTCAGAGACCACTTACGCAAGACGGTGGAGTGCTATGTTGATGACATTGCCGTCAAGAGTCGCTGTAAGGGACCATCTGCAGGATCTGAGGATGGTATTCGACCTAATACGAGCACGCAATCTGAAGATGAACCCCACAAAATCTTTTCTGGGCGTATCCAGCAGAAAGTTCTTGGGTTTTATCATCACCGCCCAGGGTATCCACGTAGACCCTGAGAAGACAAAGGCGATCATGGAGATGGGTCCCCCTAGAAATCTCCGAGAACTTCGAGGCCTCCAAGGGAGGCTAGCTTACATCAGGAGGTTTATTTCTAACCTCTCCGGGATGTCGACCATTCACCCATCTCATGAAGAAAGGCGTATCGTTCGTATGGGATGAAGAATGCCAACGTGCCTTCGACAGCATCAAAGAATATTTGTCGAACCCTCCAGTCCTGGTGGCCCCGGTTGCTGGAAGACCATTCCTGCTCTACGTACGAGCAATGGAACATTCCCTCGGGGCTCTGCCGGCACAAAACAACGATGCAGGCCATGAGCAAGCCATATATTACCTCAGTCGAATGATGATTGGGCCAGAACACCGATACACCGCTGTGGAGAAGGAATGCCTTGCCCTAGTGTTCGTCATTCAGAAGATGCGACATTATGTCACTGGACAAACAATACATGTGATCTCACGAGTCAACCCTCTCAGGGTCCTCATGACTAAACCAGGGGCACTCAGCTCTCGCCTCGCTATATGGGCAATATTACTGTCCCCTTATCATATGATCTTCGTCCCGCAAAAGGCTGTCAAAGGTTAAGCCCTGGCAGACTTTTTGGCAGCCCACCCGGGCTTGGAGTCATCCAGAATATATGAAAAAATCCCAGATGAGGTCGCCGACTCGCATGCAACCTCTCACGATGATATATGGCGAATGTTCTTTGACGGCGCTTCGAGAACTGGACCCAAAGGCAATATCGTCGTCGGAGTCGGGGTGGTGCTGGTTTCTTCTTCCGGATTGGTGATTAACCGTGCTTACTCCCTCATAGAACCCTGCTCTAACAATGTGGCCGAGTACAACGCTTTGGTTATTGGCCTCCAACTTGCAAGGGAGCTGGAGGTAGAATATCTTAAAGCATACGGCGATTCTCAGTTAATCGTCAATCAAATTCGGGGCTCATACGAAGTTTGCCACGAAGACATGATCCCCTATCACCAGATAGCGATCAACATCATCTCATCATTCGAGGGGTTCTTCATCGAGCACGTCCCCAGACTCCGAAATATCGAAGCAGATGCCTTAGCAGGTCTGGCCGCTTCCCTAGTAGTGCCAAATCATACTCAACAATCAGTGGATATGATAGGCCACGAACTGGTCTGTCCAAAGAATAACGTTCAACTCATGGCGAGTTATTCCATCCAGACGATCGACGATGTCCCAGATTGGAGACAACCATTCATTGACTTCGTCGTATACGACATCCTGCCCGAGAACCCAAAGGAAGCCACCTCCATCAGACGGCGTTCTCTCAAATTCTTCTACGATACAGAGACGAAAATGTTGTATCGGCGATCCTATGATGGATTATTGCTTCGGTGTCTGTCAAACGCAAAAGCCAAAGAAGCTGTACGAGAAGCTCATGACGGTGTCTGTGGGGCCCATCAGCCTGGCCCTAAATTGCAAGACCGTCTTTGCCGAATGGGCTACTACTGGCCTACGATGGTTGCGGATGCGATAGACTATGCTAGAAAGTGCAAAGCTTGCCAAGTCCACGTGGACTTCATTCACCAACCATCCGAATTTCTACATCCGACAGTGGCATCCTAGCCATTCGAAGCATGGGGGATGGATATCATTGGTCCAATCACCCCACCTTCCTCCCGAGGACATCGGTTCATACTCGCAACCACAGACTACTTCTCCAAATGGGCGGAAGTTGTCCCGCTTGCAGAAGTCAAGACTTCAAACGTGATCAGCTTCCTTAAGCATCACGTCATCTATCGCTTTGGACTGCCCTGGAGGATCATCTACGATAATGGTCTGCAGTTTGCAAGCTACGCTTTCTATCGGTTCTGCGACAAGCATCACATCCAGAATATTGCTTCGACACCGTATAACCCGGCAGCAAACGGGTTAGCAGAAGCATTCAACAAAACCATCATCAAGTTACTCAAGAAGTTCGTATCGTCCAACAAACGTGACTGGAACGAGAAGCTTGGTGAATGCTTATGGGCGTACCATACCACAGTTCGAACAGCCACAGGGAATACACCATTCTCCATAGTGTACGGGAGTGAGGCAGTTCTCCCATTAGAGACTCAAATACCCTCACTCTGCGTCGCCTTCACTTATCAATTGACGACGGATAATAACTACCGACGTCGACTACAAGAGTTAGAGGCCTTAGACAAAAAGTGCCTCCTGGCTCAGCAAAGAATCGAGCTATACCAAGCACGCATCTCTGGAGCCTTCAACAAGAAGGTTAAAATCAGAACATTCCAGGTGGGCGATCTCGTTCTGGCAGTCCGGAGGTCGATGGTCATGACTCACAAGACCGCCGGCAAGTTCCAGCCAAAATGGGAAGGTCCATTTATCATCGAGGCTGTATTCTCCAACGGTGCTTACCGCCTCGCCAAGCAAAACGGAGACTTGCTTATGTTGCCTGTCAACGGCAAGTTCCTGAAGAAATATTATGTCTAAACGACATATTCCAGATTATCGAGTCATGTACCCGCTGGTGCCGCTGAACTCACATCCACAAATATTCTAGATTATCGAGTCATGTACCCGCTGGTGCCACTGAACTCACATCCACAAACATTCCAGATTATCGAGTCATGTACCCGCTGGTGCCGTTGAACTCACATCCACAAACATTCCAGATTATCGAGTCATGTACCCGCTGGTACCGCTGAACTCACTTCCACAAACGTTCCAGATTACCGAGTCATGTACCCGCTGGTGCCGCTGAACTCGTATTTTAACATTCCAGTTTATCGAGTCATGTACCCGCTGGTGCCTCTGAACTCATATTTCGGTCACTTTTTCAGATAGTAAGTCATGTATGACCATACCTCTGAACTTTCTTCCTGGAAGAGATTCCCCCTCATGATCCACTACCCGCACTTCTAGTACACAAAAAGGGTAGCCGATCCACAAATTTCTAAAACGGCCATGTCCTCATTACCTCTGAGTTGTTTCACTTCCACCAAAAATAAATCACCCCTTTACATAGAACTTCCATGTCCTCATTACCTCTGAGTCGTTCTATGTACCCTCCTTCATTGAGCCCACTCTTGCCATGTCCTCATTACCTCTGAGTGGGAAGGCTCCGTCGAAGAAACCTTCATGCTTGCCATGTCCTCATTACCTCTGAGTAAGTATGATGATTCCCTTTCGACTTATTATCTGTACTCACAACCAGGGTACGCCAAGGATAATAGGTCCATAAATGTCCTTTGTTGACCACGAATGTCCTTTGTTGACCACAAAAGTCCTCTGTTGACCACAAATATCATCCGATGAGTCCACTCCTGCCTATGTCCTTATTACCCCTGAGTAGGAAGACTCTACGGTAAAACCCTCGTACTTGCCATGTCCTCATAACCTCTGAGTAAGTATGTTGGTTCCCCTTCATCCTATTATCCGTGTCCTAAGTCGTGGTCACCAAGGATAATAGGCCTACAAATGTCCTTTGCTAAGTCTCTTAGTACAGGCCCACTATTCCTCATCATGCCCCGGGAGCCCAGCTGCTCCATGGCATTCTATATCCCGATACTGGGAACGTCCACGACCACCTTGCCGTGGAACTGTTCTAAGTATCCCCAGTCAAACTTGTTACTGTACCTAAAACCAAGATATGCAATGGGTAACAGGTCCACAAACAAGTCCTCCATGCGGGACAAACATTACCACAATATCGCAGGTACAACAAGCAATACAAATGAAGGGTAGAATAGAAAGTACTCTTTATTTGAAAGACGAAAAAGGTATTACATGTTTTGGGACCACGTCCCTCTCAAAAAAGAAAAAAAAAAAAACAAGAAGAAAAGGCCACTATAGCTCAGCATTACACAACTCCAGGAGCCGGTTTCTCACCAAAGCAGTCCTCCGCTCAAGCCTCTGTTTAGCTCGGTGCTCGGCCTCTTGGGACAATTGCTCTGCGTCATTCAAATACATATACGCCTGCCAGTCGTTCTCTATCTTCTTCAGGACAAGTTCTAGATTGGCAGAAGCCCTACTAAACTTGTCAGCCTCCTGGATGGCAATCCCTTTCTCAGTACAAGAAGCTTCCAGCTCGGACTCCAAGAAGGCCAGCTTTTTCTGGAGCTCGAGGATCTGCTCCCGGGTGTCGGTTACCCCACGGGAGGTAGCCGCTTCTCAGCCGCGTAATCTTCAGTCCGACGGCTCCACTGATCGTACAACCGAGTCAAATCCCGGCGGTCCTTCAATATAGCCGGCTTGAGCGATTCCCGGGCATCCATCACCTTCTCCACCGTCGTAACGAGGAAATTGCGCTCTTGATTTATTGCCGCGGGTAAATCAGCCTGTTGCAGCATGCGAAACTGGGCCACGAGACGATCAGCCTCTAACAGCTTAGGCTCCAGAAGCGCGGCCAATTCCCCTCCACCAGGGAGTGTTCTAAGGATATTGATCTGGCCACTGGCGCATTGACGGGCCAGAGCAAAGGGAGTCCCCCTTTCCACAGCTGCCTCGATCCCCCTCTTCAGGTGGCGGTGGAAACTGTCGACCACGTCCTGGACACTTCATCTAAAACCTCTGTAGAGGATAGCGTCAAAGGGAGGGTGGCAGGCAGTACCAAAGTAGCCTCAGAACTTGTCGTCCCCACCAAGGAAACAAATTCTGTACGGAAAGATGCATGAATGGCAGCTAGCTCCTCTTTTGCCGCCCGAAGAGCCTGGATGCTGGGCAGGGCAAAAGGTTAACCCTCGAAACTATATTGGTAGAAGAGGGTGCAGGAGCATCGTCCCTTGCCCCAGTCGTATTGCCACTTGGGTTCCCGAACTCGACCCGGCTGGAGGTCCCTCATTATCGGTTGGAAAAGAAGGAGGCACACGTGTTCCGTCAGATCCCCTCCGATGGAGTCCGCCCCGGCATGACCGTCACCGGCAATAAAGGGGTAGGATCTGTACGTCCAAAGCAACCATTAATCGACGTAACCCGAAGGATGGGATGATGGAGTAAACAGGCTTCCTCACAAGTTAGGTTTGACTTATCTTACCAGGGGAAGAGCATGGAGGCTGCGGCTCGTTCGCAGCTGGCGTAGTTTCCCCACCCGCGGCTCCTGAGCCGAAGTCAATCGGTTTCTCTGTCACAGCCATCCCTGAAAGGGAGCCAGCTAGGACAATGTCAGCCTGTTGAAGTTCAGATGTCTCAGGACGGGCGCAGTAGAGCCCCCATCCCCCTGGGTTGAGGTCCCAGCAAGGTGAGACTCTCGTCCCCTCCGAAGAACCCCACAGAAATAATGCAGTACACATCACTGACCAAATGGGACAAGACCGGATCGACCTCGACAATCGGTCCTGAGAAGCAAACTCATCTGACGCCTACAAAGAGCAAAAAAATGATTAGGCCATAGTTTGGAAAAGAAGGAGAGGTAGCTGCAATTCAAATCACCTCAGAAACAGCGTCAGCATCATCAATAAACAGCCTGCGGCATCTTACCGCAGCTCGTTCGTGGAGTGGATCTGCCATCATCTGTATATGTACGCCTGCTCCGTTTATGCGAAGGAGCGCACAGCAGGTGGTTGATCCTCCACCACCTCGTCCGGACCAAGGCGGCTGACCCCCACCCTTCTTCCGACACAATAGGGGCTGATTCCCCACTTCCTCGTCTGAAGAATGCGACGAGTCATCAGCGTCTTTCTCACATCCTCTTCGTCCACCGCAGTGGACTCTAGTCCGGCGCAGGAACCCTGTTCGCCCCTCTCTTCCTCTTCTTGGATCCCTCTGGCTTCTCGGCCAAGCCAGTGCCAACAATGAAGCTAGTATTCATGTCAAAGTCGATAGGAGGCTTGCTCGCTGCAACATGATAAAGGGCCGCCATGTACAAAATATCCCTGCCGTCTTAGCATCAGGGATCGAGAAGCTAGCCCGGGTATGGACCGCATTGTAATAATGCCAAGCCCGGATGCCATCGAGGACGCTGCCCTCAAAGCCCAGGCAAGCGCTAGGGAATCAAGGAACAGCTGACTATACCCGAATTGACGGAAAAATCTACTGGGCAGATAAGGCTCCAGATATACGTTATTTCGATAACGATATACCAGGTGCGCGGGGCAATATTGCGCAGCCAAAGAAGCATCTTCTCAGATAAGAGTTGGGGAGGATCAACGCCGTCAACATGTACTCCCTCACTTCTCTAGTGTAAACTGAGGGAGAGAGAGAAGTCGGGCCCGTCAACTCTCGCAACGCCCTCCGACAGGCTGGCATGGTGTCGTGCTCCCAAGGCTGATGACGGTATCGAAAAAGGAAGGCATCATCAGTAACATCTTCTTCAGTTCCTGGCCTCATCAACGACCGGTAATGCATTAATAACCACCCCATGAGGTAGTGGTATGGTAGTTCTATCCGTTCAAAGTCCAGCGTCGTCTCGCGAGCAATGACTTTGGACGAAAAGGCGAGGCCGTGGTGTATGCTACACACCATAGCCGAAAGAAGGACCAGTCTGACTTTGAAGACCAGCTTCACAGCCGGGAGAATAAGTGGCGGCTGATCCTTTCAGTAGAACCTGCCCCTCCCGAGACTACGCAATTCGTAGCCATATCATCAAGAACCCGGCCAAGAGTGCTTTGTCAGACATCTCTCGGGTACGTAGTGGAAATAACTGAAGGAGTCAGTACGACCCCAAATCTGTCGCGGGTGGACCTCGACCTTTTTGCCTTCAACTTCAGGTCCTTTACCTCCGCCTGGGTTTAGGAACCCGAGAAGAAACCCGGCCGAAGGACGTAATCTGAAAAGATACGCGACCCAGGCCGTGGTATGGGGGCATTCCCTTCCGAACTATTATTCTTTTTGATAGAGTCTGGTGACAGATGCTATGGTGGCACAGCAATTCCCGGTACACAGCGACGAAACGGAATCGTCGATCCAGATCGTCGAATTCCTCGTTCGTCGGGGGTATACTTCAAAAGCCTCGCCTCCCACGGCAGCTTAGAAACAGCGTGCATTTCATGGAGGGCAAGTCCCAATCCCCTCCGGGCGCGAAGAAAGTCCCCGTACGCGGTTATACAACTCCAAAAGGGCCATAACAAAGGCTTGTTAATGGGCAACCGTAACAGGTGCCTCGGATGGCATAGTAAAGGTCAATCTCCCGAAGGGACTCCCCGTAGTTCCTCAGGATCCATGAGGTAAGATTGGCCCATGTAGGAATGGGGTTTATCCAATTCAACAGCGACAACCTGCCCACAGGATAAGACCCTTGCGAGCGAGCTGATTCAGAAAGGTATCAGCTCGAGTAAAAGTGAAGTTGGACCAGTCACGTTTATAAAAGTACCAAGCAGCCCCATCACGCTCCGACTAACTGAATCCTTGCCCATACATGCTGAACCCGTACGTTGTTATAGTGATGTTGCCCACAAACATCCCCGGTTGGGTGGGAGTTAGGGAGCCCACCATTTCCCCAGCGGTACCATGTTGAACCACGAGAGGGAAAAATGTCGCTCCATCTCGGGATATGAATCTCCACCCCGTCTACGAAAAGTCCCAGTTCTCAGAAATCAGCAATCGGGAGTTCTTTATGGAAAAAGCATCTCCAAAGAGAAAAGTCGATTTCAGATGTTCTCCGTCCAGTCTCCCCGAATTCATCATGGTACAAAGAAGTGGAAAGGCTGGTTGTTGATGACAGCCACCCTCTCCAAAGGTTCATCAGCGGAAGCTGATCTGATATTTCGAACTAAGCCATCGAGCCGTACGCCCACGGCAAACTGAGCTGAACCCACTAGAAGCTCTCCGGCCGGGTTGGTTGGGAGGTTCATAGAAAAGCACAAAAGAAAAGGATTAAAAGAATGGTTAAAACGAAGCCACTTAAAAAGTTTCTCAAAAAGAAGTTCCTATGGGCCTATGCGGCTCGGATCGACGAAGCCTTATGCGGCCCAATCAGCTGGGTTTTGCGGCACGGCCTTAATAGAGCCTATGCGGTTCGGGTCAACACAGCTTCATGCGGCCCAATTCAGTCGGGAGTTTCATGTGACACTGATTCGATGGCTTATGCGGTTCAGATTAAGACTTATGCGGTTCTATCTCGCAGAGGAGTTTATGCGGCGGATCAGCAAAATTCTATGTGGGCCAGTTTGTCAGGACATATGCGGCTCCGGTCAAAGGAGACTTTATACAGTTCATATCCAGAAGTAATCTTGCGACTCAAAATCCTTTTCTCATGTGGCTCATACAGGGGAAATGTCCTATGCGGCTCAGATGTAAGAGGGTCATGCGGCCCACAACGCATGCGGCTCCATCATGATCAGGCTTGAGCCATCCAAACGATGAAGGCTTGTGCATAAATCATGTAATAGAGCCATGGGTTCTTAGGGTTCAAAGTGTTCAAAAGAGATCCTTACACTTGAAAGCAGGGCGAGCATCAGGTTGCACTTCAGGCACGACGGCCGATGAGGAATCCGCCTTCTTGTCTTTTACGGCGGCGAAGACGGCCTTGGAAGACTTAGGAGCCATTTGCTTCGACGGTCGAAATGAAGATAAGGAAGAGGACAGCAGATAGTTGAATAAGGAGAGAGCAAAGGAATCCCTCCGACCAAACTCATCCATATTTATAAGCAAAAGCGAGGCGCTTTGATTCCCGTGTATACACGAAGACCGACTCTTCAGTTATCGAGGTGAGCCGCCTAAAATGAAGGCCAAACTCCTGGGATCCTGCACCAAAAAGCCTTTAAAACTGACAGCAGATTAACAGAATTTAATACAAAGGATTGCCATACGTGGCAACGTGACGTGGCATAAAGCCCATGCGGCTGAAATGTCCATGCGGCTGAAACTTTCATGCGGCCAAGACATCTATACGGCTAGGACCTCATATGTAGCTAGAAAGCTTGCACACAGCCATGCATCTTATTCAAAGTATTTTAATTTTGTAAATTAAAACTTTGAAGGGGGTCTTGTAGAAGCATGGAAAATAATAAAGAAAGAGCCATACGGCCAGGAAACCCCATACGGTTCAGAAAGCCCATGCGGCTCAGAGGACCCATGCGGGTCAACGCGTCTATGCGGCTCGTGATCTCCATGCGGCTCAGAGAGGTGCCACGTAGCATACAAACAACTCTTCTCCTACTACATTAATTGCCTTGACGGTGACGGCTCTGACAAGACGACAGCCCTGACACAAAGATGTAATTATGACTCTGTCATAATGACAGACTCCTAGGGAAATGAAGGAGATCTCTGACATAATCCTCCGAGATCCAGAAAATGCCACGCAACCTTGGCACGTGGACAGTCATATGCGGCTCGAGCGGAGACTCCCCATGCGGCTCAGGCCAAAGTTGTCCTATACGGCCCAGATCGGAACAGCCCTATGCGGCTCAAGCAAACGCTCTCCCATGCGGCTCACGAGGATCATCTCCATGCGGCTCACAAAGGGGTTACCCGTTATGCGGCCACCTACGTCAATGCGGTCCAGATTATCATGTGAGGCGAAGGTTCGGGGGCCACTCCCCAACATCCTTGACACATGGCCGGGCTTATGCGACTCAATCCTCATGCGGCTCAGATCCCCTTAGTGGCTCCCAGGACACGTGTCATAAAGCCAATCAATTTCCTAGATTTAATACAATCAAAGATTGGGTCAAATCCCCATAATCTGGGACATGTGGCAGGAGAATGAATTAAACTTATTCATTCAGATTCGCAGACATCAGCAGATCATTATAAGGGAGATTTATTCCAATCAGCATTAATTACTGAGAGGATTTGGCACAATCTACATTAATGGCCCAGATTCATTACACTCAAAACTAATGGCCCAGATTGATCAATCTACAGGCCGTCGCCACTTTAAGGGACAATCATTGTAAACCCTAATGATGGCATTCCCTTCTTATAAATAGCAAGGTACCATTCCCTTGCCAGGAGGACCCTTTTTTCGAGATTAGAGAGCACCAGAATACTTGGAGAGAAAAAGCAGAGAGAGAGCAAAAAGAGCATTTCTTCAACGCCAAGCAATCTTCTGGAGCCAAGGCTGCATACCGATCGTCCAAGGAGTAAGGCAGAGTGGCCGTCGCTTTCCCCGAGCCTCTATTGTCATCCCCTAAAATCTAAAATAAACAATTGTACTTTGACTGCTGTACCTAGGTTTTCGTCCCTAGGCTTTCTTTGTACAAGCGAGTTTGTAACGTGAAGTAAAAGTCTAGTCCTCCGATAATTGTTCTGCTCTTTTATATTTCATGGCAAACACCTTTGCCAAGGATTGATGACTTGTTCGACCAGTTGAGCTGGGCGAGGGTGTTCTCGAAGATTGACTTGCGTACCGGGTACCATCAGCTGAAGGTGAAGCAGAATGACATTTCGAAGACTGTATTCCGGACCCGCTATGGCCAGTATGAGTATATCGGCATGCCGTTTGGGTTGACCAACGCCCCGGCGGTATTCATGAACTTGATGAACAAGGTATTTCATCAGTACCTTGACAAGTTAGTGGTGGTCTTCATTGATGACATTTTCATCTATTCGAAGACACCAGAGGAGCACGAGGAGCACTTGAGGATTGTGTTGGACACTCTCAGGAGGGAGCAGCTGTATGGGAAGCTGTCCAAGTGCGAGTTCTTCTTAGATCGCGTGGAGTTCCTAGGCCATGTTGTCTCTAGCGACGGGATTTCAGTGGATCCGAAGAAGATTTTTGTAGTGGAGTCCTGGTCTACGCCGAGCTCAGTAGCAGAGGTTCAGAGTTTTCTGGGTCTGGCAGGTTACTACCTGAGGTTCGTGCAGGACTTTTCCAGGATTGCCCAGCCGATGTCCCGCCTTACCAGGAAGGACGAGGAGTTTGTTTGGTCCGAGGAGTGCCAGGCCGCCTTCGAGGAGCTCAAGGCGAGGTTGACTACAGCTCCTATCTTGATGCTGCCATCTGGATCTGGTGGTTATACGATCTACAGTGATGCTTCAGGATGGGGTTTGGGTTGTGTGCTTCAGCAGCATGGGAAGGTGATTGCCTATGCATCTAGGCAGTTACTTCTTCATGAGAGGAATTACCCTACCCACGATCTGGAGCTGGCAACGGTCATCTTTGCTTTGAAGCTGTAGAAACACTATCTGTACGAAGAGCGAGTTGAGATCTATAATGATGACAAGAGCTTGAAGTACGTGTTTATCCAGAAGGAGCTAAATATGAGGCAGAGGAGATGGTTAGAGCTGATGAAGGATTTTGATATATCCTTACAGTACCATCCGGAGAAGGCCAACGTAGTCGTAGATGCTTTGAGCAGGTATCCCGTGGCTATGTGTTTGATGACGGATCGTCACCTTCTGGCAGATCTGGAGAGTTTAGGCATAGAGGTGATAGTTCCAGGATTCGAGGCGCAGATGTGGGGTCTCCAGGTACAGTCGGAGCTGATGGACAGAGTCAGGGCAGCTCAGTTTGAGGATGAGGCTCTGAGAGTCATCAGGGAGCAGGTCCAGGCAGGACTGTTGGATGAGTTCTCCATAACGGGGGATGGGTCGTTGAGGCATGGTACCAGATTGTGCATACCGAGCGGAGAACTTCGGGCGGAGGTTCTTCAGGAGGCGCACCGTTCTCAGTACTCTATGCATTCCGGAGCCAACAAGATGTATAGAGACTTGAGACATCATGTTTGGTAGTATGGCATGAAACGTGAGGTGGCTCAGTTCGTTTCTAGATGCTTGGTGTGCCAGCAGATGAAGGCCGGGAGGCAGAGACCTTGTGGATTGCTCCAGCCACTTCCCATTCCTGAGTGGAA